>JASAMX010016162.1:0-25757 GCA_030248175.1 Microlaimidae sp. YZB2_3
TTTTTTGTCATTTGGATAGTCTAAAATATAATTTCTATGTAAGTTAAAAACCGTAATTTTTGCTATGTTCTACAATTGGTTTACTAATTAACGCATTGTAATGAAAAGTATCAGGAAAAACCTTAACATTTGATTTATAAATTATAATTTTCACAAACGCATTGAATTTTCTAAAAATTGCTGATCTTATGGCCGAAAAAATTTCTCCCCATGAAAGTCATGTGGGCGTTTCTAAATTAGTCACGTGAGACACTGTTGCAGCTACGTTTGGTTTACCTTTAGGTGCTATTGTTTGCACGTTGTTTAAAACTCTTGATATAGTCAAGAATAAATGAAATTAATTAATTAAAAAAAGAAGATTGAGAAACGGAGAATATTTATACGAGATATGTGTGGATCCTAACGAAATGCATACGTGTCTGAATAAATAAATGCATGTTTTTTTAAGCATGTTTTTTGAAAAATATGGAACCGTACGCATGTGATTTTATAAATTATGCATACGATTAAAATGCATAATATGCATACGTATGCATAAGTTTTAAAATCAAATGCAACCGGTTGCATGTAATTTCAAAACACATGCAACTGTTTGCATGTGTTTTTAAATTACATGCAACCGTTTGCATGTGTTTTTTAAACACATGCAACCGTTTGCATGTGTTTCAAAAATACATGCAAGCGGTTGCATGTGTTTTAAAATTCAAAAAAAAATCCGTAAGAAATTTTTTATTAAAAAATAACAATCTCTTTAAAAACACTTTGCAATTAATCTTTGGCCGTCAAAAGTAGTCAAAACTTGCGCAATATTAGAATAATTTTAAAAACCAATATATAAATTGGTAGTCTATTTTAATGAACAATACAATAATGTTTTTAGATTTTTAATTTTCCTATTTGTTTACCAAATAATTAACAACATAACAAAACACCAATAAAAAGTATAATACAAAATAAAAACCAATAGAAAATATATTATTTTGAAACAAGCATAAAAGTAATATTTTAAATAATTCGTAGGAAAATAAATATAAATACATACAAATATATCAAAATAGGTGGACAATTCATTAAACTAAAATTTTTTAAAATAAAAGGCAGAAATAGAAGCATTCTTATTTTTGTTTTAAAAATTTCTTTACAACAATAATGGCATGAGAATATGTAAGTGTTTTTTCTATTTGCATTTAATCTTCAATATTTATCGCAAAATATTAAGAATTAGAATTACAAAATCACAAAATAATTCTAGAATAAAAACTTAAAAATAAGTACAAAATCAATAAAATTAAGAAGAAAGAGACAAAAAAGCGTACGATTTTAATGATTTATTTTATGATACTTCATCATTACTTATTATTTGTATATTTTTTTATTCGCTTTTTTAGTTTCTAGTGGAAAGGAAAGGAACGGTTTTAATTTAACTAACACTTGCAGGGGAATGGGGTAAGTGAAATTTTGTTAAAACAATGAATGAATGTAAAATAAATTTTTATTAAAATGATCTGGTTTTTTTAGCTACTCGTGATTTTGATAATTGATTTTTTTGTGAAAACCTTACCCCTGCCCCTAATTGCCCACAAATTTTGTTTTGTCAAGATATCATTAATGGTTCATGAGATATATATTAACTTTTAAAAATGATGTATTTCGGCGATTCTGTACTTAAAAAAAGTCTCAATGAGTGTAAAAATTTGGGTTTAACATTTGGTGAAACATTTAACACCAAAAAATTGTCGAGCGGGCAGAACATTATTGTATTTTACATTAAAATACGAACAAATTCATATATTTGTTTTTAAAATTACTCCAATATTGCGCAAGTTATGACTACTTTTAACAGCCAAAGATTAATTCCAAAGTGTTTTTAAAGAGATTGTTTTTTTTTAATAAAAAAGTTTCTTACGGATTTTTTTAATTTTAAAACACATGCAATCGTTTGCATGTGTTCTTGAAACTCACGCAAACGGTTGCATGTGTTTTAAAAACACATGCATATGTATGCATGATTTTTGAAATCACATTCAACCGTTTGCATGTAATTTTAAAACACATGCAAACGGTTGCATGTGTTTCGAAATTACATGCAACTGTTTGCATGTGATTTTAAAAAATTATGCATACGTACGCATATTTTTCATACGGTTGCATGGTTTTTCATGCAATCGTTTGCCAATTTATAAAATCACATGCATACGGTTCCATATTTTTTCGAAAAACATGCAACCGTATGCATAAAAAAACATGCATTTATTTATTCAGACACGTATGCATGTCGTTAGGATCCACACATATCCCGTATAATATATTGGCTCCTACTGAAATAAAAGGAAATGTTTGATTTAGAGAGAATCTAAACTTTCTAAGCTATATTTTTGTTTTCTTGCATAGACCTAGAACAGTTTTATCAATCCTTCATTTTTAATTCGAATTGAATTTATCATGTTAGTGTCTAAAGATTCACATAAAGTCTCCGTTTTAGTTTTTAAATCTTTTAGAGTTTATATTTTGTTCTAAATGTAACATATTTACACCAATAACAACAGGTTCAATTAATTTTTTAATTATTTCCTTGTCTGTCATTTCATTGCGTTCTAAACGGTAAAATCCAAACGTAGCTGCAACAGTGTGCTCACGAGCAGAATTACTCGATCTTGATTGAGTATAATAAAGCAATATTGACTAATTTTCTTGCAAAGAATAATTTTGGTTATTGGCGGGGAATGTTTTCTTTAGACACGCCAACATGACTTTGTAAGCTTTGCTGATTAGACAAACAATTAGAATGCGGACAAAATTTTTTCGCGCCTGACTACACAAATGTTGTCGAGATTGCTGATTTTGAGCTGGGAATATTTTGATCTCGCAAATTTGTTTTGAAAATTCAATGCGTTTGTGAAAATTAGAATTTTGAAAAATCAAATGTTGAAGGTTTTTCCTGATACGTTTTCAATTGCATGCGTTAATTAGTAAACCAATTGTAGAACATAGCAAAAATTACCGGAATTTTTAACTTAAATTCATAGAAATTATATTTTAGACTATCCAACATGACAAAAGGAAAGCATCGACAAATTGGCAAAAAACAGGATACCAAATCGAAGGACGCTGAAAACTGCTAGTCGCGAAGAAAATGTTTTTTGTTTTTAATTTATGTGGAGATAAAATATCTAAAAGTTAGAAAAAATTTAGAAAAATCATTTTTATTAACATGAAAATAAATATTTGGTATCAATCATTACTAGGGTATTTATTGCACTCCTCTCTCACCCTGTCAAAGCGACTAACGCTCTTATACAGATTTTGGACGGAATACACCATGGCATCCTTGATCGGAGATTCAGGTTTAATAAACCGGAGATATATAAATAATAGCTCCGTTTTAAATCGAATCTTCTGTGGTTGAGAAAGTGAGACCGTCAAATGTTCTAGCGGGTATTTATTTACTTTAATGGCGGTCATTTTTGAGTCCAGGCAGTAAACGAATGTTGCAGCCAAACACTGAAATTTGTTTTATGTGAACAACAACTCATGTGAACTCCTGCAAACCACTTCTGTAAACAGGTATAACTCCTGTAAGTGAACAATACCTAAATACACTTATTACTTGGCGTTTTTAGGATTTCCACCTTTACCTCACGAATGTGACCCGAGGAGAACGTTTTTTATTGTGAAAAAAGTGAAAAATGATATACCACCTCTGTTCGAAGAGAAACTAAAAATGTTCGACGTTCTAAAGGGTAGCCCGTCAGTGAAACCTGCTGAAAAGTTGGTAAGATTCATTGCCGCAACTTAAAATAACTTGCAATAAGTATGAAGTCTACGCGACTGTGATTTAATTTAGTAGAAAGCACAATAATTATTGTCCATTTCAAAATGAAATAAACAGGTTCAAAATTAGCTTTCTTTTTCAAAATGACTTGTTGGCATTGGGATTTTTAATTTTTTAACTTCGGGTTCCTATTTAGGTGTTCGACTAGTTAGACTTTCTGCTGCACGTTAGGTTATTTTTGAACTGTGTTATCTTTGAAGTTTTATAACTTGTAAAAACCCGCAACTTTTGATCATTGAAACTGTGTAAATTTTGTTGTGGATTTCACATATTTTTTAATGTCAAAAAAATTTACTTTGTTAGTGGTAACCCTTGATTCGAGTAATAACGAAAGGCTGAAGGTGTTTAATTTTACATTTTCGCCAAAAATCACTTGTTCACAGGTCAAGAAAATGTTTAATTTGAACCGTACTAAAAAACGGCTAGAACCAAAAATTATAATAAAGTAAAAATGAGACACTTAGAACAAACTGCTTAAAAACAAAGGTCCCATTTAAATGGGTTCCCATTTAAATAAGTCCCATTTAAATGGGATCCCATTTAAATGGGACCTGATCCCATTTACATGGGACCTGGTCCCATTTAAATGGGACTTATTTAAATGAGATCCCAAATAAATGGGACGTTTTTATATGGAGTCCCATTTAAATGGGATCCAATACAATAAGCCCATTAAAGGGACCTATTTTTTTATGGGACCGATTTTTCAAGCAGTTTCTTTTCTAGGTGTCATTTGGATATTCCTAAAATATATATTTCTATGTCCAAACTACAGCGCTGAGCCCGAGGGGCTGGTCCACTATACGCGAGTTGATTGAGTGTTATGTTAGCACGTTGTTTAATACTCTTGATAACGTTTTAAAATTGGTTTACTAATTAACGCATTGTAATGAAAAGAATCATAAAAAACCTTAAAATTTGACATATTATAAATTAAAATTTTCATAAAATTATTATGCATATTTGTTTAAAAATATGATGATCTTATGTGACCGAAAAAATTTTCCATGAAAGTCATGTGGGCGTATCTAAATTAGTCACGTGAGACACTGTTGCAGCTACGTTAGATTTCTCTATAGGTGCTATGATAACACGTTGTTTAAAACGCTAAAACTATATCAAGAATAAATGAAATTAATTAATTAAAAAAAGAAGATTGAGAAACGGAGAATTATTATACGGGATATGTGTGGATCCTAACGACATGCATACGTGTCTGAATAAATAAATGCATGTTTTTTTTATGCATACGGTTGCATGTTTTTCGAAAAAATATGGAACCGTATGCATGTGATTTTATAAATTGGCAAACGATTGCATGAAAAACCATGCAACCGTATGAAAAATATGCGTACGTATGCATAATTTTTTAAAATCACATGCAAACAGTTGCATGTAATTTCGAAACACATGCAACCGTTTGCATGTGTTTTAAAATTACATGCAAACGGTTGAATGTGATTTCAAAAATCATGCATACATATGCATGTGTTTTTAAAACACATGCAACCGTTTGCGTGAGTTTCAAGAACACATGCAAACGATTGCATGTGTTTTAAAATTAAAAAAATCCGTAAGAAACTTTTTTATTAAAAAAAAACACTTTGGAATTAATCTTTGGCTGTTAAAAGTAGTCATAACTTGCGCAATATTGGAATAATTTTAAAAACAAATATATGAATTTGTTCGTATTTTAATGTAAAATACAATAATGTTCTGCCCGCTCGACAATTTTTTGGTGTTAAATGTTTCACCAAATGTTAAACCCAAATTTTTACACTCATTGAGACTTTTTTTAAGTACAGAATCGCCGAAATACATCATTTTTAAAAGTTAATATATATCTCATGAACCATTAATGATATCTTGACAAAACAAAATTTGTGGGCAATTAGGGGCAGGGGTAAGGTTTTCACAAAAAAATCAATTATCAAAATCACGAGTAGCTAAAAAAACCAGATCATTTTAATAAAAATTTATTTTACATTCATTCATTGTTTTAACAAAATTTCACTTACCCCATTCCCCTGCAAGTGTTAGTTAAATTAAAACCGTTCCTTTCCTTTCCACTAGAAACTAAAAAAGCGAATAAAAAAATATACAAATAATAAGTAATGATGAAGTATCATAAAATAAATCATTAAAATCGTACGCTTTTTTGTCTCTTTCTTCTTAATTTTATTGATTTTGTACTTATTTTTAAGTTTTTATTCTAGAATTATTTTGTGATTTTGTAATTTTAATTCTTAATATTTTGCGATAAATATTGAAGATTAAATGCAAATAGAAAAAAACACTTACATATTCTCATGCCATTATTGTTGTAAAGAAATTTTTAAAACAAAAATAAGAATGCTTCTATTTCTGCCTTTTATTTTAAAACAATTTTAGTTTAATGAATTGTCCACCTATTTTGATATATTTGTATGTATTTATATTTATTTTCCTACGAATTATTTAAAATATTACTTTTATGCTTGTTTCAAAATAATATATTTTCTATTGGTTTTTATTTTGTATTATACTTTTTATTGGTGTTTTGTTATGTTGTTAATTATTTGGTAAACAAATAGGAAAATTAAAAATCTAAAAACATTATTGTATTGTTCATTAAAATATGAACAAATTTATATATTGGTTTTTAAAATTATTCTAATATTGCGCAAGTTTTGACTACTTTTGACGGCCAAAGATTAATTGCAAAGTGTTTTTAAAGAGATTGTTATTTTTTAATAAAAAATTTCTTACGGATTTTTTTTTTTGAATTTTAAAACACATGCAAACGGTTGCATGTAATTTAAAAACACATGCAAACAGTTGCATGTGTTTTGAAATTACATGCAACCGTTTGCATTTGATTTTAAAAATTATGCATACGTATGCATATTATGCATACGGATAAAATCACATGCGTACGGTTGCATATTTTTCGAAAAACATGCTTACGTATGCATTTTGTTAGGATCCACACATATCCCGTATAATTATTCTCCGTTTCTCATTCTTCTTTTTTTAATTAATTAATTTCATGTATTCTTGACTATATCAAGAGTTTTAAACAACGTGCAAACATAGCACCTAAAGGTAAACCAAACGTAGCTGCAACAGTGTCTCACGTGACTAATTTAGAAACGCCCACATGACTTTCATGGGGAGAAATTTTTTCGGTCACACAAGATCAGCAATTTTTAGAAAATTCAATGCGTTTGTGAAAATTATAATTTATAAATCAAATGTTAAGGTTTTTCCTGATACTTTTCATTACAATGCGTTAATTAGTAAACCAATTGTAGAACATAGCAAAAATTACGGTTTTTAACTTACATAGAAATTATATTTTAGACTATCCAAATGACAAAAAAAATCGACAAATTGGCAAAAAACAGGAACCAAATCATGTTTTTGTTTTTAATTTATGTGAATAAAATACTAAAATTATAAAAAATTAAAAAAAATTATTAACATGAAAATAAATATTTGGTATAAAAAGGGTTCGATCTTCTCACCTGTCAAAGCGACAACGCCTTAACTGATTGCGTCACGGCACCGTTATGGTTTCAGGTTTAAAAACACATATATAAATAAATACTCCGTATTAAATCGAATCTTATTGGCTGATAAAGTGACGTCAGATTCTCGTGATTTGAGTGGTTACTTAATAGAGGGCATTTTTTAATCCAACGAACAACTGTTGCAGCCACGTTAGGTTTACCTTTAGTACCAAGTACGTTGTGTGTATTCAGACCTGTGCACGGTCTGGAAATGCCCCCCGCTTTATTTCAGGGTTTGCCCCCCACGTTTTATTGCCCCGCCCCCGCCAAAAAATGAATAAGTACCCCAAAATTATGACGCCATTTCTGACCTATGATGACGCAATTATCGCGAATTTTTCGCAGTTTTTAGCCTATTTCAATGTATTTTAAGTCATTTTATACCTATTTTTAGCTTTTTTTGTCCCTTTTTTCCCTTTTCCCTTTTTTTTTCTCTTTTTTTACTTTCTCCCCTGCTTGCCCCCCGTTTTATTGCCCCCCCCGTTTTAAAAAAGTTGCCCCCCGTGTCCCCTTCGTTTTGGAATTGCCCACCCCAATAAATCCCCGGGAGGAGATATCGCACTTATATACTATACATATTAAATTAATTTATCTTTACTTTAATTTTCATATCCTTTACTAAATTATAATTAATAAGACGATAGAGACAGCAGAGCAACTAACACAAAGTAAAAACTCTCACCTATATATATCACTTACTCATCTAAAAACCTATATATACCCAAACGAAGCGTTAAACTATACCTAAACACCCACCTTCTTAACTCAAGACTCCAAAATCAACACTTTTCAAACACCCTCTTTTAGCTCCATACACCTCACTATACAACCATTACATTTCAATTATTTTAAAATAAACAATTTCTATAAACAAAATCTCTTAAAAAAAATCTCTTACTCCTTTAAAACTCCCCTTACAGTTTAACATATAAAATATACCTAAAAACCTCCAAATATTACTGCTAAATACTACTCTATCTTACGTACAATCATAAATAATAATCAAATCAAAGTATAAAAACAATTTAATACATATTTTATCCCACCTTTTATCATCTCCGCAAATCTTCTTTTCCTTTCTTATTTCCCTTTTGTTATCGTTTTTGAGAAATACAAGAAAAAACACAGCATATCTCTCAACACTTCTCTGCAAACACATCGTCCGATACAAACCACAAACCCAACTAAAAACCATTTAAAAATTAAGTATAATTAAATGATAATTAAAGCATTAAATATAATACCTCTGTAATAACACCAAAAATATACAAAACTAATAAAAAACTATAAACCACTCTTAATCAGCTCTGAATCATAATCCCCCCAACCCCACCCACCACCACCCCAGCGCATAAGTTTTCAATCAATCAATTAATCAATCAATTTTTATTTTGCCACCTAAATACAATGACAGGAAAGACACAAAAGCTAGTAAAAATACTGCACTTAGACTTGTATCTACCTATTTAATCACATATAAATATAAATATAAATATAGTTATAATAGCCATCACACCAACCAACCATGAATGTACAAAAGAAGCCGCCAGCATTATGTTTCTGAAAGGATTCCGGACTCCATCAAAAACACAACACAAACGGTAACCCTAAACCAACGGAGTAAGATTGCTATGATGGGTAAACAAATAATTGGAAAACAATTTGAAAAAAAATAGATAAAAAACTAATATTAATATACATTGTAAAATTGGTTATTTTGAAACAACTGTTGCAGTACATTAGGATCACGTAATTTTCTATAAAAACTTCCCCTAATTCCACAACCTTATTGACTCTCTAAGTGCAGAAAAATCAGTGCGCATAAAATGTTTTTGAAGCAACATATATTCATGTGTATTAACACGAAGTCGAGCTGCTCTTCTGAGATTTTGTACATTAAGAAGAGAAAAGTCATTTTCTGGTGGTTTTCTTAGGTCATAGTGATAACAGTAAATAAGTCTAGAACGAAAACTGGCTGCAGTCATTCCAACAGATGGAATTCCGCTTTTTCTTTGTAGATCCATGTAAGACATTTGATAATCATTGTGAATCATTTTTAAAGCTGAATAGAGGGATTTTTCAAGTTTGAGCCGATCTTTCAAAAAAATTGGAAAGTAAATCGCCAAACCATAAGACAAAGAAGGAAATATTGTACTAAAAAATATTTGGTTTAAAACATTGGCACTAATATTTTTTCCTAGAGTTTTGGTCAAAGCACCAGTAGACTTTCTTAAAGACGCAGTTTTTATCTCAACATGTCTACTCCAAGAGAGACGTTCATCAACAAACAAACCTAAGTATTTATAACTTTTTACTCTTTGAATTGTTTCACTGCCCAGTTGGAGATGAATACTTAGATTTGCTTCTTGATTTGCTACTGAAAGAACTAAATATTTAGTTTTACTTATACTAACCGTTAAATAACGATTTTTAAAATATTCATTTATTAACCGTATATCATTGTTTAAAGCCATTTCGTCCTGAATAGTTATTATGGGCTTGACCAAACAAAGATCGTCAGCATAAAGTATTAGTTTGGAGTGAGGAGACAACACAACAGATTGTAAACTATTACAATATGCAATGTATAATAATGGTCTCAATTTAGAGCCCTGAGGCACCCTGCTTTTAACGGCTCTTTTTTGCGATAATGTATTTTCAATTTTGACTTTAAAAGTACGCTCAAAAAGATATGAATTAATATATGACAATAAGTTGTTACTGACACCAAACTTCTCGCCTAAACATTTTATAAGATTTTTATGAGGAACAGAGTCGAACGCTTTGGTAATATTAAAAAATACGGATACAACTTTTAAGGGCATTCCATTTGCGCAACAAAACTCAAAACCACTGAAAATGTATTGTTCAAATATAATCAAAGCGTCCACAGTGCTACGACATTTTCTAAAACCAAATTGTATGATAGTAAGCAGAGGATCTAAAAAAATTCTTAAGATTTCAATAATATGTGCTTCACATATTTTTGATACAACACTGGTTATAGAAATTGGCCTAAAATCGTTAGCAGATATGTCATTGAGCTTTTTTGGTACCGGTGTGATTACAGTCTTTTTCCATACTTTTGGAAATTTACATTCAACAATTGAATGGTTAAAAAGCTTGGTCAAAGAGCTAGCTAAGTATGGCGCACAAATTTTTAAAATTTTAGGATGAAGCAAATCGGGACCGGGAGATGAATTTGAACGCAATTTTAGCAATTCCAAAGAAACAAACTCTTCATAACATAAATAATCAGCAGGAGCGGGTTCATTCGGAATGGGAAATGCGTCAATGTCTTCACGGTTCCAAAAGCTACAAAAAGCTCTTGATAGCTCTTCTGCTTTTTCTGTATTACTGACTACAAAGGTACCATCTGCTTGACAAAAAAAAGGGCAAAGAGTCTTTATTATTCCCTCTAAGAAACTTAACCGTTTTCCAAAATTCTGATTGGTTTTTAACCTTTTCAAAGTTTTTTAAAATACTTTGTGACTTAGCCCTTGCTATTAGTTTACAACATTCCTTTTGTAAACGTTTAAACTTTTGAAAACACTCAAGATTCCCACTCTGCACATAATTTTTTTTCTTTGTTATTGGATCATAGGCCCTTGAAGTATATTTTCTCAACTAATAAGAGCACCTCAGCGCGGTTGCAGCACTGGGCTCTGCTGTTAAATGAATATGATATTATAGGCTTTGACTATAGGCCAGGCAAAGAGAACGGGAACGCAGACGCGTTATCTCATCTTAACCCTACTAACAATGACGTTAAAGATTTAGTTAGTTCTCCTAAGAACATTGTAGCAGGTTTTCAAGATGACTTGCCGATGTTTGAGCCTACTAAGAAAGCTAGGTTGATTCAATATCAGAAGGCGGATCCTGAGTTAGGTCCGATTCAGTCCTTCTTGAATAAGGAAAAGTTACCTGCAGACTTTAAGGATAAGATCGCGAAAATGGCAGACAAATACTTTCTAAGGGATGAAGTGTTATATTCCATCTTCCCTCAGAAGGTCGCCGCATAAGTTATCAGTTTCTAGATCAGATAGCGTTACCACTTGAGTGTCAAAAACAGGCGTTAGAAGCGTGTCATGATGATATCATGTTGGGACATTTAGGTCTTAAGAAGACGCTTGCACAAGTTTTACTAAGACATTATTGGCCTTTGGTCCATAAATATGTCAAGACGTACATTAAAACTTGTGAGAAATGTCTTAAGCGCAAGACCCCCACTGAGTCCGCTAAGAATCCATGAAAATCCGATTCCGGTAGGAAACGTTCTAGACAGAATAGGGATAGACATTTTGGGTCCCTTAACGCCTATGGCAGAGGGTAACTCGGTGATATTAGTGTGTACTGAATATTTATCGCGTTTCGCAATGTGTTTTGCATTGCCAAACCAGAAGGCCTCCACGATCGCGAAGGTCCTTCTTGAACAGGTTATCAGTATACAGGGATGTTCCCTAAAGATCTTGTCTGACCGCGGTACTAATTTTGCTAGTAAGATCGTAGCTGAGATTTGCAAGATCTAAGAAGATCTTAGGGTCTAAGAAGGTCTTTACCACTGCTTATCATCCTCAGTGTAACGGCTTAACTGAGCGGTTTAATAAGACGTTATGTGATATGCTATTGCATTACGTTAACCAGGAGACAACTAAATCGAATTGGGACTTTGTCCTTCCGTTTGTCACCAGTGCTTATAATAGTACGTTGCAAGAATCCATGCATGAGTGGCCTTACTATCTACTCTACTATAGGGATATTAGGAAACCAATCGATGTTGAGTTTCAGTCGGTTAGGAGTCCTTATGTAGACTATGACGATGATTACGTTCAGCATGCTAAGGTAGCACTGACTGAGGCTCACGACCTCGCCAGGATTAGGTTAAAAACGGCGCAAGACAAACAGAAAGCACTGCATGATCCTAAGCTGTGCAAATTAAATCTGCAGGTGGGATCATTAGCATAGGTGGGCAGCCTCTCGGATTATGGGGGGGTATAGGGGGGGGGGGTCAAATTTTAGGGGGGGTGTCTGGCAAGACCCAAATTTTGAGGGGGGTGTACCCAATATTTCCGCGCTGCCTTAAAATGGGCATAAAACGCGTAAAAAGCGTAAAACAAGCTTATAAATGCTTTAAAACTGTGTAAAAATAAAATAAGACCTTATAGCAACTTATAAATTTTATTTTTTAATTCTTTTAATAATAATGTGTTTATATATTCTTAGAATTAGATTAGAAATCATAGTTTTTTTTAAATAATTACGTAATAGTAGAATAGATATTATATTGTCTTAATTATAAAGTCAAGTATCACAAACTTTTTAATCCATAATCTTATATTTAATTAAAGGTTATATACATACACGGGCGTTGCCAGGGGGCGTCTAGACCTCCCTTTTTGGTCGGCAAAGGGAAAAATTTGGAGTTCGACCCCCCTTTTGGGTTACCAAGGATAAAAATTTGGGGGGTCTAGAACAGTGGCGTGTCCAGAATTTCATTTGGGGGGGGCTGTCTGGGGGGGTAAATACTAACCCTGATGGGGGTCTGGGGGGCAGCAGCCCCCTAGTAATGGGGGGTCTGGAGGGCGAGAGCCCCCAGCGGGGTCAAGGGGCAGAACCCCTTGTCAGGGGGGTCCGGGGGGCAGAATGCCCCCGAGGGAGAAAATTTTTAATTTAAGGTGCTAAAATACACTAGAAATTTTAATTCCAGATGAGGTTTATTACAAAATTTAAGGTTTTTTTATCCCTTTACATTTAAAACAGGTGTTTAAACATTAATAATGTTTAATTAATGTTTTTTGAATAATAAGAGAAAAAATGAAGTATATGACATAAACAAGGTAATAAACACTCCGCGCAAAGCGCGGAAAATTTTTTTAGCCCTTTTATAACGCCTAAAAATTTTTCTCTGGGAGGCGAATTTGGGAGTGGGGGTGTCCCTGGGTACCCCAAATTTAAGGGGGGGTGTCAGCAAAATCCAAAATTTTGGGGGGTATAACCCCCCCCAACCCCCCCTGCCCACCTATGATCATTAGTCCTTAAATGGTCCCCAGTTAAAGAAGCAGACAAACACCCTAAGTTTGCCCACCTTTGGAAGGGCCCCTTTCAGGTTAAAAAAATCAATAATTTGCAAGGCAAGGCCTTGATAAGTGATGTTAAATACCTGAATAGGCGTTATAAGTGGGTGAATTTTTGCCGGCTTAAACTTTTCCAGGAACTGACCAAAGGAAAAAGTTTTCTGCTAAGCAGGGTGAAATTTCCAACAGAGACACTAAAAATGGGACTGGTACGGTACCAGACGTTTCTAGGGCAGCCAGAAATTCGGCCGACCAGATAGCTGATTTCTCTAAAGGGTTTGTTGTCAGGAATTCTAAATATAAAAAAGACGACAAAAAATAAGGGGGGAGTTAACCCTCCCCCTAAAACCGGGGGGAACCCCCCTCAGAAAAAACAGAAACCCCCAGTGCTCACCCCCCCAGAATTTGAGGTACAATTTGAGACCACAAAAAACTGATCAACAGGCACTTAATATGTGTATTTCTGTTTTAGGCAGCGGCAGGGTCACTTGTTTCAGGTGCCGTCAGCAGGGCCACAAAGCTGACTGCTGCGTGGTCCCACCGGAGCAGCTCCAAGCAGGGTGGCTGACCTGCTTCTGGTTCCAGCGCACCGGCCTTTGGGCACAAGACTGTCGTGTGCCCCGCCGGCCCCCTGCAGAGGAAGGATGGACCCCGGCATCCAGCAGACGCGGGCGGGGCCACAGAAGAACTGTGGCAGCCCCGGCCCCAGTCACCAGCATTCCCAGGGCGGGGGCGGCGCTGAAGGACCATCCAGCGGAGGCAGCCCGGCCCGCAGAGCCGGCCCCCCTGCCCTTAGCTGCGCCAGGCGCGGGCGCCCCCCCCCTCCCAAACAATCCAGGTGGCAGAGGAAGACTGCCCCTGCAGCCGCGGCCCCCCCAAAGTCTTTTGAAGGGGGCCTGGCCCTATGGTGTTGGACCTCCCGGCCGCCACCAAAGTTGCTGCCGCCCCTGGTTCTACTGCAGCCGCCGCGGCCGCTGTGATGTTACCCCAGGGCTGTCCGCTCCGGACTGCGCCACAAACCCCCTGCGCTGGGTATTTGCCCAGGCAGAGTCGCCGCCCCAGACTCCAGGCCGCTGGTTAGTGTTAGGGGTTAGGGTAGGGAGTTTATGTGAAGCGCCAATGCGCCTCCCTGTTTTTGAATTAGTTAACCTTGGGGTTGGCTTTTCCCCAGTGGGGCAATTGCCCAGTGTTTAGATCTGGTGTACAGTGTATTTTTAGATCTGTGTCTTTTGTATGAAACATGTTTGGTAAAATTACCAAAATTCTTTTTGTACAAAAAAAATCAAAATTCTTTTACTTATGTAAAAACCTCTTGAATTTCTCTTTTTAAATGTATAAGTTGGGTCTTTTCAATTAAAGGGGTTTGGACCCCCAGGATTTTGGAATTTTTCCTTATAGGCCTTCCTTAGGAAGGGTTCCCAAAAGTGACCCAACACGATTTTGTCTATGTACTCCTTGTTTTTGGGAGGTTGTGTAAAACTTGGGAGTTCAGCGGGTTTGTGTCCGTTAGCTTCCAGTTTTTTCATAATCTCTGTAACGGCCTGGTTGTCGGTAAGGGGGGAGCTCCAACTGGTTTGCCAGGTGAGGGTGATGTTATTGCATGCAGGTCTGTTCTTGCTGTATTTGGTTCCTCTGGTATAGATTTTATTGCTTTGCGTTGGACCTAGCCGGGGAAAACGTCACCGTTACCCGCTGTCCAAGTAGGATCCTTGTTTTTGGACGTCCTCTTTTTAAGATCGTTTTGATTTCTAAAACAAATTTTTTTGAATCTGCCCTTGTCCCGTGTCCAGCGCCTTTTCGCATGCACTCTTTATTCTCCATTTTGCCCAAGTGTATTATGTTCCAAACTACTCTTCTTTTTGCTGCATACAATCATCGGGTAGCCCAGCGGAATACAGGCCTGGGGTGGGTGATGTATGGCCATTACAGTCTTGTTATTAAATAGTTTATATGTTTTACTAATGTAGTAACATGGGCCTGTTGGTCCTTCTGGCTGTCGGGTCTTATGGCCCGGGGTTTCTTTTGTACCGGCCTTCTTGGCCTGAGGGTTGGATTTTTTATTTTTTTGAGCTTCTCTACCATGCGTCCTTGGGTGAAAATTTGGCTTGGCTGTATTTTCAGCTGGGGAGAAAGGTGTGGGGATAAGCTATACAAAAAATTAAGTATTGGTAATAAGTTAGGAAATGTAATTTAAGTGTAGAATTATTTTTTTAAGTTAAGTGTGCCATAAAACCCCACAGTCAGTAAAATCTTTTAAATGTAATAATTAATATTTTTAACATAAGCCATGTTCTTTTTATGTACTTTATTAATAATTTTATCTTATATATTTTGTTTATTTTATACTGTTATTTAGTGTAAATTCCACATATTTTTAAAATAAGTTAATAATGTTATATTTTTATAAATTCAATAATTTTTAATGTATATTATTTTGTGTAAAACGTATTTAAGTTAGGCGGTTGAGGTAGGGCTTAGGGAACTTCCCTCATTTTCTCCCTGTATGTATTCCTGCGGTTGATGTGGAGTTAGTCCCGCGCTTCCCCTTGTTAGGAGATGTAAAACGCGCGCGGGGCCCAGGACAAAGAGAATTGTTGGCAGGCGCTCATGAAGGGAATGAGTTATGCGTTCACAACAGAGCGCCTGGGGTGAGTTTGCTCCATCTTTGAAAATGAGGATTGAAAAAGGGAGATATGCAAAAATCTAACTTAAGGAGTTAATATAAGTTTAACTGAGTGGGTAACCTTTGAACCTGGGTTTCCTAGAAGGGTAAAGTAGGGAACCTGGATTGAGGGAACGATTGGATTGATCAATAGATCAATTCAATTGGTTGGCCTCAGAAAGGGACTTGAGAAATAAGTCAGTTAGTTGGGAATCAGAGTTTTGCTCCAGTCAGTGTTTTTATTCACCAGCTCTCGTTTTTTTTGTTTGTTTGATTTCCATTTTGTAGAAACCGCCCACTTGAGTTTAGGGTCTCCGCCGCCTCCGTTTTTATATTTTCATATCTTTATATTTATACTATTTTGTATTTTGTAAACTGTATCTTTTCTCAAATTTAGTTAAAATTGTATTTAGATATAATTGAGAACCCACTGAAAGGCCCAGTAGCAGCAGCTAAAACCACTGATTTTAAGATAAATAAAAAACGTTTAAAAAATTGTGTGATCTTAAAGAGTTTTGTTGGGTGTCACACAAAACATACTTTGCTATACTTAAAAAAATCTAACTATTCTAGATATATATTTATCTATAAAAAATAGATAAAATATAATAAATTAAAGTACTTAAGAATCTTTAAAAATTTATGTATTATATAGTTTTAAAATTACTGCTTTTCTTCTTATTTCTTTTTTTGTTTGGTTCATCCAAAGAATTGTAATAACAGCTGGGAAAAGCTTGAACCATATTGTAAGGTTGATTTTTTGTTTTGCTTTTTAATGGCAACGTCTACATTTAAAAAATTTATGTCACCAAATTATTTTGTATATCCTGAATTAATACCTCCAAGTTATTTTGTATATTTTGAATAAATGAAATGAGAACATGGAGATTTTTTAAAGTTTGTTTTCTTGGTGAGAATTGTTAAATATGTTTATTTTTAATTTGGGCTTTTAGCCTTCCAAAAGTATATCCACAATTATATACATATATTTTTTATATTGATTAACAAATTATTTGTATATAATAATTTATACTAGGCAAATAAAGTAATAAGGTAGGTTGAGAAAAGGTGTAAGACGTCCAGGTAAAAAAACCAGATTATACCAATCAGTCAGCATGGTAATCAATCATTTTTAAGGTGGGAGCCTCTCCCTCATATTAGAAATAAAAAATGGGGCCAAGTAAAAAGCCATGTATTAGAAATCACCTAGGGCTGGCAGGTAATCACTTTTAAGGTGCGCGCCTCTCCCTCTTATTAGAAACCAAAAAAGTCAGATAATAAAAATCAAATAGTTAGGTAATATTAAAACTCTTGAATAATTTTTAGTTTTGTAATTTTGTTAGTATTTTCTAGTTTTCTGTAGTTTTCTGCTATTTTATAAAATTTGCTTATTATCTTTTATGGCATTGTAATAGCGTTTTTTACACTTAGCAATCTATAGACTAGTTCGGAATAAGGGTTTTTTAGTGTTAGGAAGAGGGTACATACCTACTAGCGCCAATCATATGTAGAGGGAAAATTGAGAAACAGCGAGCGACTAGTACATTTTACGGTTTAAAATATTTCAAATATTTATTGGTTTAAAATCTCGACCCCTTCTCTTCAAAATTTCTTAAATACTTTTTAAATATTGCAAAAGCAAAAGCAGTTTTTGGGGATTTTTAGTTTTTTGCCGCTTCGTAGGTACGGCGCTGCCGGCGCTCTTGTTTCCCAGTTTTTTAATGTTTCAATTACAGAAAATGCTTAATTTTAAAGTTTGGAATGGACTTTTTAAAATTAATTTTTAAGTTTTGAATAGTTTTACAAGCAAAACATTAAAAAAAACTATGTAGGTTTAAAATTAGTTTAAAAGCACAAATTTCATCTTTATTTTTACTAATTCAAATTCACTGTTCAGAATAATACTATTTTAGTGGTGATTTTAAACTATTGTGACGTTTAATTAAAAAACAAAAATTTATTTAGCACAAACTGATATATTACAGCACTTCAACGTAATGAAACATATCATCGTGTAGCAATTTTTATGAAGTATAGGTTTAAACATAAGAAACTAAGAAAGCTAAGATTTCTTCAAATTTTATTTTTTTCTTTTTGTACCCTCTCTTGTACAGTAAAAGACGCTTATTCCGAACTAGTCTATACCACTCAGCGTTCTTACAGCGTTTTTGAGCTTTTCATTGCTTCAGGGGAATGAATATGGGTTGTCAAATACCCTTAAATTTTTTCAAAAGGAAAAGCAAATCCATAGGTGGGCAGTAGGGCAGGGGCTATATCCCCAAAAATCATAAAACTGCCAAAAACCCTTCTAAAATTTTAGGGTACCACAGACACTCACCTCCTAAAATTTGGGGGTAACATTCATAGGTAAGCAGCCTCCTGAATTTTGGTTGGTATACCCATACATAAGCATAGGAGGGCGTAAGGTGGGGTCCAACTCCCGCTAGCCTCAAAATTTCAGACCCCCCCTGCCTAGAAAAAAAACTAGGGCCCCCTTTCCCAAAATTTTTTTATTTTGACACCCTACCCACGTCTGGATTTCTCAATCGACCCCCTCCCAAACCACTTCCAAGCCGAATTTGGAGTATACATATAGGTCAAAATTTACTGTTACAAACACATGTTTGTAGTAAATAACAGTAGTTTTTTATACATAAAAAACATATTTTGGTGTATAGAATTCTATACTAGTGCTAAAAACTTTGAATCAATGATTTAAAATAACTTAGTTTGGACACTAGACCCCCCTAAATTTTTTTCTAAATTTTTTTAAATTTTTTTTTAAAATTTTTTTAAACTAAATTTTTTTCCAAAAATGTGAATTTTTAACACAAATTTATGTTTTTACACTGTTTTTACACCAGAATATCACTTTTTATTCCATAAAATGTAGTATTATCCTATGAAAACGACAATTATTAAAGTTATTATGGTTTAAAACCTGTTTTGCTTTGGACACTGGAACCCACCTTACTCCCCTCTAGATTTCAAAATTTTGCACCCTGGGTCGACCCCCCCCCAAAAAAAAGCTAAGGGAGGGGTCCAGACCCCTTGGAACCCTCCTCCAAGAATTCAAAATTTGATTTAGCCTGGGTAACCACCCCCCCTAGCTGCAGGGACCATTCTCACCTATGTGGCCAGTCCATACTTTTGTGTGGGTATCTTTAACACTATATGAGCATGAACTGGCAAGCTAGGGGGTGGATACCTTAGGTAAATGGCCCTTTGAAAGCTAGGAGGGGGGAGTTCGGGGGGAAGTCCATACCATATCCTAACCCCCCTATGCTCATGGATGTACCCAACCCCAAAGTTTAGGAGGGGTGCTAAAAGTAATAGGGGATATAACCCCCAACCCCCCTCCCTGCCCACCTATGGTCATGGTTGTAAATGGGCGAGGGTGGGTTAGGAAGTTTATACCCTCTAAAAATCTTAAAATTGCTAAAACCCCCTTCCCTAAAATTTGGTGGCAGAGAGTTAGGTGTTTAAGGACCCTTAAAATATCTTATAGTATTTGTTGTTACGTCATCTATGTTTTGCTCTGATGAAACAGTTGTAAAAGGAGCTGTTTTAGCCAATAAGCGCTCGGGAAAAAATTGATCTCTTTTTCCTTAGCTAATTGGCTAAAAGTGATTCTATAACATCATAACCCTGTGAAAATATTTAACACTGAAAAATTTCCATTTAAATGAAAGGGTTTTGACCATCGTGGACTGGACACCCTCCCTTCTAAAATTGGGGGGGGAGGGTTCAATACTAAAACCTTAACAATGAGTTATCTGGGATATACCCCAAAAATTTTTTTGGGAAACCCCTCTCCTAAATTTTTTCAGTCATGTATATTCCCCAAAATCTGAGAAGCTCTCTACTCCCATCAGTACTAAAAACAATAAAATAGGTGAGCAGGGGGGAGGGAAAGTTGAAAGGGGTTATACCCTTTCAAAAAATACCAATTATAGCTAATACCTCCCCCCTAAAATCCCTGACGACCCCCACTAAAAATTGGGGGCCCAAGACTAAAAACGCTAAAAATGGGGTATTTGAGGTGTTTGAAATATTTTGTGAAAAATTTTTTGTGGGCTATTGGGCCCAGAGGTAAGTTGTTTACAAAAAATCATCAAAATCAAACACAAAAAGTCTGACTGGGTACTGCACCTTTAAGCCCAAATTTTTAATTTTGGGTCAATATATCAAAATTATTTTAAAAATTTAAAAATTTTTAACTCTAAATATTTGGTATTTGATATTTGGCCATTCCCCTCAGTTTAACTCGGCTGAATAAAATCTATATGACTTTTTATTTGGAACATAGAGATAGCTGAAAACCGAGAATCGATTGATAATCACAATTTTGAGATCTCACAATATGTGTGATCGATCATGACGTATATGCAATTTTTATTTAAAACAATTATAGCTTGGCCGAATAAAATCTACAATACTTGAAATTCCAAACATAGTTAGAACTTTATTGCTTGATATAGAAATATCACTTTATTATTCTTCTTATATTTAATAAAATTTATTTACATTTTTTATTATCTAACAAATATTTTGTTATTTTTTGTTTTTGTTCTCATCTTTTATAAACTATAACAGACGAGATTGAGTTATTTGTTAAATAATAAAAATGGTAGGACCAAAATAATAAAGCTTAAAGCAATTAAGTTAGATTTATACCCAAACAATTATATAATTTATCCTTTAAGTTTTATAAAATTCTTGTATGTGGATATTAGTGGCATTAAAATCGCTTTAATTTGCTTTGCCACTCTATTTTTTTATAATTTTGTTTAGATTTTTTTAGACAAATTTTATACCTATGGTCAGAGAAGTTTACAATGATAAAGAAAAATCTGAGCTACATGTTAGGAAGATATACATTTAGTTAGTTTTGTTATACTAATTTAATTATGTTTTTAGAATTTTTTTCATTACAGTACATATATTTTTCACAAAAATGTAATGTTAAAATTAATAAAAAAATCAAAAATGTATATAATGCAAATCAATTTTTGTTGAATTTTTTTATTTTTCTTTGAATATTTTTATAGCCTTTTTAAATTTTATTGTATTATTGTTCGGTTTATTAGTTATCTAAAAATCTAAAAAAGATAGTAGCTTCACGAAACCGCGCCTTTTATAGGGCGGATTTTACAAAAACCAAAAAGAAATTAATAAATAAAAATGCTGAATAAGCCAAACGGCGACAAGATTTCTCAATGGGTATTAAAATTTTAACAAGAAAATATCCATTCAAAAAAAGCGAATACTTTCTACTCTAATTTGATACCGTGATCGTTAAGATTGGTGAAATATTTGTTGAGATATTACGTTTTCCAAAAAACCCGCGATGTTTTTGTTAAAAACACCAGACGACGGCATTGATTTGATTAAATTTGCCCAACATTTTTGCCTATACTTGGTATTTATTTTTAGCAAAAAGAATTGTGGGTTTTTTGTACAGGAAACGCAAAATCTGGAAAAATACTGCACCAATCTTAACGATCAAGGTATCAAATGAAAGTAGAAAATAGCCGTATACAGAATTGTCAAAAAACGTCAATTTTGAAGTTTTATCTCCTGAACCACTGAAAATATTTTGATGAAAAAAATTTTTAGGGCTATTGGGGGCAGGGGTAAGTGTTTCACACAAAATAATCAAAATGCTAGACAAATGTTTTACTCGGTAACCCACCTTTAAGCACGGAACTGGGGTGGCATTGCCACCGGTGATAGCTACTACCTGAACAGTTGTGTCCAACATTAAACATAGGGCAGGTTCTCACTGAGATGCCGATTTCACCTTGATACTGTAGCTATCACCACTCTTGTGTTTGATCCATTGACTGCTATATATATTGTGACGTTATGAGCGTCTGAGCGCAAGCGGTCAAAATAAAAACAATAAACTTTTAGTTGTTTAAAATTTATAAAATAAATTCTAAATAAATTACAAAATTCTTGGGTATAAATAGACCGCTTTATCTCAAGCCAGTCAGCTTGGGACTTTGTGCCCTCAATAAACAGTTGCTACTTCCATGGACTTGGAAAAACACAGCAGGGATAGGGCCAGCCTTGAAGAGGAGCCCTCGGACTAAAAACCTAAGTAAAAACTTAGGTTAATTGCACAAACAGTGCATAAACTAAAAGGGCTCGGTTCTGGATTGAACCTTGAGCAAACTAAACACTCTCCTTTCCACAACACGTACCAATCCTAGTCCCAGGCGTGTGTCGAAACCTAATTTGTCACATAAATTTTTGGTGCCGTGACCCGGGACTGAGAAACAAAATAAACTGGGATTAGGTTTTTACTAAAATTGGAAAAGAGTGTAAAAATAATGGAACCAGAAGCAGCAAAAAACTTGTCGGTTTTTAGAATGGGAAAAACACCCCAGACCTTAAACACGGATGAAATCCAATTAAAAACACAAATTGGTTATCTTTTAAAAAGAGGTTTAGTCAGAAACCCCCAGAAGCTATGGAAATATGGGGAAAAACACTTCTCGTTTTTGACAAGTACACCTCAAAAGAAAACAGATTATATGAAACCTCCGCAAAGGCTTCACAGGCAGATTTTTGCTGGAATTTTCAAGAAACAAAGCTTGAAAAGGGTATAAAACCCAAAACAAACAAGGTGGCTTATCAGCACCAAAACAAAAACGAGTATTTGCTAGATTTTGTTCCAAAAAGAGGTAATTGTGGTTGAATGTGCAGTGAAACCGCTTATCGGTTAATTCAGGTGTTAAGAGAAAAGGACTGTATGCTTGCGGAAAAAGCACGGCAATTAGAGTCACAGTCGGTTTATGAAAATTCGAATAATCGTTTTCGTTTTAAAGACCGCTGGACGGTGGGCGGAAGGCCTATTTGTGACAAGTGTCGCCGTGTGGGACACATTGCTCAATATTGTGATTTTGAATGCAAGGAATTTGCATATGGCAAAAAAGTTTGGAAAAATGAAAATTCTGTGCAGAATTTGAAAAAATGTATTGTTAGTAATTTGGAAAATAAAAAGTTGAATTTGAGACATGGTAAAAAAGAGAAAGCAGATAAAAAGATTTTTCAAGACCTGAATACTGTAAATACTACAACCCAGTTATTAAGTCAAAAAAGCTACAAGTCTGATAAAAACTTGCCACTAAAAGTTAACGAAGCAACTTTTAAATCGCAAAATCAAAGCAATAAGTTAAATTTAAAAGAAAAACTTACCAATAAACAGTTGGTTACTCCAAAAAGTTGTAAACAGGAAAACAGAAATAAAACGGAACTGGAAAAAGTGGCACTTCAAAACAATTTTTCAAAGGCAAAGTGCAAATTTTACCAGCTAGTTTTAATCTTGATTGCCTCTTACAAAATTTTTGAAGTTTTTGTTTTGAAATTTTTCAACCATTATAAACGACAACCCCACGATTATTGCAAAAAATATTAAAATGAGTGGGAAAACGAATTGGCAAAAACAAGCCACAAAGAGGCTTTAAAACCGACAACGCTACCACTGAAAGAAAATATAAATTCTTAAAAAGTGTAAAACAGCGTGAATTCCCAAAGCCCAAAAACAGTAAAAATTATTTTTGTGCAGAAAATCGTGGAAATGTTATGAAGAAACGGTATTGGAAAGAAAAGATAAAAAATAATCATAAAGACCAAAGTTATAAAATAAACACTGTTCAATGCAGATCATTTCAAGACCCGGAAAACTTGATCAGAGGCTTATCGTGGGAAAACAATTTGAATGATCAATGTGCCAGTCAAACGAACAATTCAGTTAACATCTTTGGAATACCAACAAATCGAGTCACGTTGAAAAACTTCCAGTGATCTCTGATATTTTTTTGATTATTTTTATGTCTGGTAATTTTATTAACTACTAATTTTGTGTGTATTACTTGTTTTTTGTAACCCACTTATTTCAGTCAGTCAGGGACGACTGATCTTGGTGGGGGAGATGTGACGTTATGAGCGTCTGAGCGCGAGCGGTCAAAATAAAAACAATAAACTTTTAGTCGTTTAAAATTTATAAAATAAATTCTAAATAAATTACAAAATTCTTGGGTATAAATAGACCGCTTTAGCTCAGGCTAGTCAGTTTGGGACTTTGTCCTCTCAATAAACAGTTACTACTTTTACGGACTTGGAAAAACACAGCAGGGATAGGGCCAGCCTTGAAGAGGAGCCCTCGGACTAAAAACCTAAGTAAAAACTTAGGTTAATTGCACAAACAGTGCATAAACTAAAAAGGCTCGGTTCCGGATTGAACCTTGGGCAAACTAAACACTCTCCTTTTCACAACACGTACCAATCCTAGTCCCAGGCGTGTGTCGAATACTAATTCGTCACAATATATTTAAAATATATATATATATATATATATATATATATATATATATATATATATATATATATATATATATATATATATATATATATATATATATATATATATATAATTTAAAGATTCTTTTTTTGGCAATCCAAAGAGGTTTTTTGTTTTTTTTTTGTTTTTTGGATAACAAAGATAAAGTTAAATATTGTAACTTCAGTTTTGGACACTTTGGAGAGTACTTGCAGAAATATTTGTACTTCGTTCAAAAAAAATCCCTCTAAAATTTTAAGGGATTTTCTTTATAGACAAAAAAATATAAAAAATCTCTATAAAGCATTGGAGTGTTTTTTGTCAGGACTAAAATGTGACACACTTTAATTTGGCGCCCCAATCTTACTGGTTTTGGCAATACACAAAAAAATGGAAATATAGTAAAACCATTCAAAATTTTCAACAATTAGAAAACTTACCGCAAAACCAGTAACGTACATACTAGATTGCAGTAAAAGCTCTAAGCTGGAAAACCACTAACAAAATTTTTATTTTCCGTGAAATTAGGATCAAAGGATAATTTGTAGTAAAAAAAATAGAAATACTGTTTTAAGACAGACAAGAAAGACAGAAATACTGTTTGTAATAAAGAAAAACTGTTTGTATAATAAACTATCGTTTAAAATACACCTAATGAAACAGAAGGACACAACGCGTTTAAAAAGACATAACGTAAATAGCAATGACAAAAAATAAAAAAACTAAAAACGTAATTTTTACCTCTGTTTGTAATTTGTACTCAAAATTGTTTGATGGATAAATTCCAAAACCAAGCCTTTTAAAATAACTTGTTGCAAAAACTCAAACTCCCTAGCAGAAGCTTTTAGAATAAATCAAACCAGGTTTTAAAATATACTAGAGACGAGTGGGCCCAATGGGCTCTCCTCAGCCCTCTCATTTCTACTTAAATTTTTATAGATGAACGTCTACTTTCTAAATATCTTTAATTTAATTTAATTTAAATTAATATCTTTAACGAAATAAACATTATCTTATCTTTTAAAATTCTGATCCAAAAACATAAATAAATTGTTAAAGTAATTTAATTTTGAGCAAGTTTCCATAACATATATCAAAATGATATTATTACTAATATTGCTATTTTTTTCTAATGATCAGATAACAGAATTAATATCATACTAAGCATAGTTTATGCATAGTTTAATTCTTCTGTTTTCATCATTTCATTGTGTTTTTTTTTCTCTTTTTCTATTTTTTTTTCATCAACAACATCAAATCTGCGACTTAATTGCCGCCAATATGAATC
>JASAMX010016163.1:0-22847 GCA_030248175.1 Microlaimidae sp. YZB2_3
CGCCTGCCCCGGCCCCGGCCCCGCCGGGGCAAAATTTTCTTACCCCGGGCCCCGGCCCCGGCCCCGGCAAATCCAAATTTCTCTACCCCGGCCCCGGCATCAGCAAAAATTCTGCCCCGGTCGATCAGTAGTCACTACGGGTGTCATTAGTACTAAAGCTAAGGCTAAAGTGCTTTAGTACTAAAGGTTTTTTTGGGCTTAGTACTAAAGCTAAGGCGCGGCTAAACTGAAATTAGCTGGCAAAAGCTCGGCAAAAGGTATGGACCCGGCAAAACGTTAGCTTTTGCCAAGAAAATAATCAATCATCATCAATCAAAGAAATAATCTTAAGTGTTCTCACCAAACCAAAAACATGATTATTTAATGAGATTCATATCACAAAAGGGGGAGGTAGGCTGAAGTCCACCCCTCCCCCCTTAACTTCAAAATTTTGGACCCCCTTCTAGACAAAAATTGAGTTCTCAACAAAATTTTACATTTTTTTTAAGCTGACTCCCCTTCAGTATTTTTAACCTGACACCTCAAAAGTATTTTGTTTTGAAAACCAGAACCACCCCGACCTTCCTTTAGATTTCAAAATTTTCCATTCGGGGTCTACCCCTTAAAAAGCCAGCGAGTACAGAAGGATTCCTTATGACCTCCCTCTTAGAATTAAAGATGCAATTTATCCCTGGGTAAGCAACCACCCTAACCCCCCCCCCCCCCTTCTGACTGCCAAAACTATACTCACTTGGAGTTGAGTATTGTTATTTTTACTTTAAAAATAACATAAAGTGAGTTATTTGAACAATAATGCTAATAAAGAATAAAACGACTTTTGGTTTCAAAGTGCTGTAAGTATGGGGTTTTACTCTTTTGTTTTTCTTTTTTTTTTTAAGCATTATAAAGGACTGATTTTTTTTGATTTTTTGAAGTATTTTTTTGAGTTTTTAAGTGTATCAAAATAATTTCATTTTTACTATTTCATATGGGCATTTTGTGAAGTTTATTATGCAGTAAGCGTGGTTTTTTAATAAAAAATGTTGGTTGAATGTTTTTTGCTTTAAACAGAAAAAATATTCTTGATGGTTAACCATTTTTGATGAATATTTACATTTACTGTAAGGTTAAAACTGCAATATATAGTACAAGGGCACGTTTTAAATCGTAAAACTAACCCTAAAAATAGTATTTAAAAAAAAAAAAATTAAAATTCGAGGCAATAAACGTCAAAGAAGTCTTAAATGTTGATTTTTTTACTGTAAACTAAACAGTGCAATGCTAGGAATTACCTTAAAAAAGGGATATTTTTTTAATTTAGGAACATGTTCGTATTTGTCAGTTTGGCAAAAGCTAAGGCTAAAGTGCTTTAGTACTAAGCCTTTTTTAGGCTTAGTACTAAAGCTAAGGCTAAACGAATTTTGAACCTTTAGTACTAAAGCTAAGGCGCGGCTAAAGTGAAATTTCCCGGCAATGCACACCCGTAGTAGTCACGAGCAAATCTTTGCGACCAAGATGATGCACACGCCTCTTGACATTATTGTGGAGAGTTCACAATAGTTTTCGGGGGTTTATGTTGTCGTAGTGTTGTGTTGATGTAATTCTCTGTAGTTGGCGGAAAACAGAAATTTGCATTAAAATTTATATGCAATTCTGCGGCGGTCAAATGCTTGGCGTTCTAATGCTCGGCGTTCAAGTGCGCGGCGTTCTAATGCTGGCGGTCAAATGCTCGGCGTTCAAGTGCTGGCGTTCAAATTTCCGGACACCAGTTTTTCGACGCTTCCATTTTCGTTTCAAGACCAAGAGTTTTTCGACGCATCGAATTTCAGTATTTTGACGCATTAAATATTAGTATTTCGACGCATAGAATTTTAGTATTTTGACGCATAGAATTTCAGTATTTCGACGCATCGAATTTCAGTACCCACAACCGCCAGTGCCCGCTGCTGGCAATACTGAAATTATAAAAGGCACTAAGTTTAGTTCGGTGAAAACTAAAATGACACACCAAACACCCAAATGACTAAATTTTATGAAAAAATAAAATATGTTTTTTGCTTTCATTTCAATTATGATAATTGATTATTTTCATTTCAATTCTGATAATTTTTTATACTACAATCCGCCCCCCCTCCCCAAAAAAATGAACCCTGAGTACGTCCCTGGCAAGATTATAGACTTTTTTTAATTTTGAACAAGGACCATTTAGGCATTTTGTTATCAGGTAAATAAATTTTTTGAAACAATACAAAAAAACGAAAGTTGATAAATTTAGGTTTAACGCGATTTAGAATAAATTTTTAAAATATTTAGTAAGTTTAAAAAGATATTTCGACTTTTCTGGGTGGTTTAAAAAAACATTTTGTGAAATTTCGAACATTAAGGCAGTGGACACTTTTTTATTAAGCATCAAAAAATTTGTAAAAACAACAATAAAAAAACAGAATTCTATAAATTAACTTAAACACAGTTTAAAGAACTTTTTAATAATATTCAGCCAGATTATAGACCCGTTTTTGGTCTTCGCAGGGGAGTAGGAACATTTTTTTTAAATTTCGAACATGACCATTAAGGCATTTTGTTATCAGATAAATAAATTTTTTAAAGCATAAAAATAAAAAAGGAAAGTTGATAAATTTAGCATTAACGCGATTTAAAATATATTTTGAAAATATATGGTAAGTTTAAAAAAAATATTTTAATTTCGATGGGTGGTTTAAAAAAAGCATTTTGTAAAATTTTAAGCATCAAGGCAATGGACACTTTTTCTATTAGGCAGACCTGTGTGCACTGCCTCCCGGGTTTTATTGGCAGGGGCAACTTTTTTAAACGCAGGGGCAATAAAACGGGGGGAAGGCAGGGGAGAAAGAGACAAAAAAAGCAAAATTTAAACAAAAATAGGTCTAAAATGGCTTAAACAGCATTGAAATAGGCTAAAAACCGCAAAAAATTAACGATGATGGCCTCATAAAATGTGAAAAATAGCGCCATAATTTTTGGGTACTTTTTAATTTTTGAACGGGGGGCAATAAAACGGGGTGGGCACAGCAACTAATATTTCGCGGGGCGAGGCATTTCCTGACCGAGCACACGTCTGATTAGAATAAAAAGATAATTCTATAAAATTAATTTAAACACAGTTATAAAGAACTTTTTAGTAATATTTGGCAAGATTATTGACTTTTCGAACTTCATATGGGAGGGTGGAACAATTTTTTTTAATTTTAAAACATGGACCATTTGCATTTTTTTTATCAGGTATATAAATTTTTTTAAGCATTACAATAAAAACGAAAGCTGATAATTTAAGTTTTAAAGTGATTTAAAATATATTTTAGGAATATTCGGTGGGTTTAAAGAGAAATTTTTGACCATTGGTGGTTTAAAAAAGCATTTTGTAAAGTTTTGAACATCAAGGCAGTGAACAATTTTAGGCATCAAAAAATTTGTAAAAGCGACAATAACAAAACAGAATTCTCTAAAATTAACTTAAATACAGTTTAAAAAACTTTTTAGTAATATTCGACAAGCATATAGACCATTTTTGGACTTCTCAGGAAAAGGGGAACAATTTTTTTTTTGAATTATCAAACATGAACCATTTCGGCATTTTGTTATCAGGTGGAGGTGAAAACTGATCTAAAACAATTGTTGCGGTCAGGTACGTTGGGTTGATTTGCCAAATCGATTTTCGTGACACGTTTGGGATTTTGATTGAATTAATAAATGGTAATCATATTAAAAATAAGAAAAATATAAAATACCACGTAACGAAAAAAGTGATCAAAAAAATTAGTTGAACATTAAATGAAATAATCAATTATCAGAATTGAAATGAAAGCAAAAAATCTATTTTATTTTTTTATAAAATTTAGTCATTTGGGTGTTTGGTGTGTCATTTTAGTTTTCACCAAACTAAACTTAGTGCCTTTTATAATTTCAGTACTGCCAGTAGCGGGCATGGCAAACTGGAAAGTACACCGACACCGTCCACCGACACCGACCAAATTCTACCGTAATTTTAGGCAAGCACTAAAAGACACCTACTACACCTACTACACCGACGGACCTAAGCAACCTAAGCAAAACCTCAAAATCAAACAAAACATTAAATTTAGCTTGATTTTAAGGTTTTGCTTAGGTTGCTTAGAGAAATTTTTAGTAACAAGAGAGAAATTTTTAGTTTTAATTCCGTCGGTGTAGTAGGTGTAGTAGGTGTCTTTTAGTGCTTGCCTAATTTTATTTGAATTTTTAGGTTTTGCTTAGGCTTAGAAATAATAATTTGCAGCAAAGGTGGTTGGTGTCGGTGGACGGTGTCGGTGTACTTTCCAGTTTGCCGCGGGCATTGGCGGTAGTGGGTACTGAAATTCTATGCGTCGAAATACTAAAATTTTATGCGTTGAAATACTGAAATTCCATAGTCGAATACTAAAATTCTATGCGACAAAATACTGAAATTTTATGCGTCGAAATACTGAAATTCGATGCGTCGAAATACTGAAATTCGATAGATAAAAAAAAACAGCAAACAGCCGTCGAAACGGCGCGCGGCGCGGCAAAAAAAAAAAAAAAACAAAAAAACTAAATTTTAAACGTCGAAAAACTAAATTTAAGCGTCGAAAAACTAAATTTAAGTGTCGATAAACTAAATTTAAGCGTCGAAAAACTAAATATTAAGCGTCGTTAAAAATTAAGAATAAAAACACTAAACAAACGCCTTAAACGTTTACGTATTTATTGAATGCAACTAGTAAAAATATCGACTTTTTATATAATAACTTTGTGTGTACGGGGATATTAAGGCCTCGTCGATAATATGATCTCGGAATATTATAACTCACAATCGTGGGAAAAAGGAAGCTCATTACTGTATCCCTAGTTAAAAAAATCCTCGGCGTCTCAAAATCCTTCATGTTTACAAATAAGTTTGTAAAAATACAAATGTTTTTTAAAGGAAAAATACACAAGAACTGCTTTCGTATAATTAAAAGAATAATTATGTTTACGTAAAAAGTTTTTTACATGATTACTAAACATAACTACTAAAAACTTAGGTTTTTTTTTATAATTATTTTAGTACAAGTACGTGAATATTAAGAACATTATGACCCGGGGATATTTTAATTTACAATCGTGGAAAACAAAAAGCGCATTACTATATCTTCCTACTTGGGAGCGCGACAGGGCGGGCCCGAGACACGACGGTCCCACGACACGACGGTCCCGGGAGGCGAAAGGTACGACACGACAGTCCCAAAAATCAGAGGGGTCTGAAACAATGCTCCTGAAAGAATGCGTTTGCAACGCTACTGTTACAACGTTGAGAAAAACAATACTTTGACAGCATTAGAAAGCGCGCAAACCAATTAAATTAGACCAAATAAAATAGACAAAATGATTTTAAAAGTTTTACTATCATAAGTTAAATATAATTTGGAATATATTTTTATTCATTCTGTTGTACTCTTTAAAGTTAAATTTTAGTTTTGAATTGAAATTTAAAATTTGATAAAACAAGCTGAAACATTTGCAACGAGTAACATACTTTAGTCACGTTTTAATGCAACGCAAAACTGCTTACATTCAACAGAATAAGTTATAATGCCGTAAATACTATGAATTTACATATATTTAGTAAAATTATAATTTTACAACGGTTAACCAATCGTTTACTGATATTTAATACGAGTAAAAACCCAATTTCCAATATTACGGCATGGATATAGAAAGGTGTCCGAAAGAAATACCTTCTGCAAAATGCTTTGTAGATTTTTTGAGGTTTTTTTTAAGTTCTTAGCTTGATTTTATGGTATCGCTTGGGCTTAAGGAGAGCAAAGATTTCCTTTTTATAAATTTAAAAACGTTTCCAAAGATATTTTTTCCGAAGATATTATGCAGAATGTATTTTTAGGGCCAAATAAAGTGTTTTTAAAAAAATATTTCATGTTTGTTTTTATAAACAAAATTAAAAAGTTCTACGTTAAAATTTGATGACAATAGCGGAGAGAAAAACGCGCATTTTTTTATGATAACGTAACATTGTTTCCAGCTGTAGAAAACTTATTATGTACTCGGTACCGTCGTGTCGCGGGACCGTCGTCTGTCGTGTCGTAGATCCCTCCTACTTAAAGGTATTTTTACGTTACATAGTTTATACGTACCTTTTTTAACCGTTGGCTACTCCAAATGTTACTATTCTGACTTATACGTATAAATTATAGGACTTTTGACAGTACCCAAATTAAACAACTTATTAGTTTTATTGTTAAAAATTTTTATGTTGTGTTTTCAGAACGTACATTCTGGCAAGCCACTGGTATACCTCAAGGCGGTAACTCGTCTCCCCAATTAGTTGATTTTACGTTGTCATTTATTAAATTTAAGTTTCTAAAGGCTAATCCGATGCTAAAAAATATATTAGCTTTGACTACAAGATATATTGATGATGTGTTTTGTGCATCTACTTTGATTAATGATTATAACTTATTAATTGTTTTTAAACATGTATATCCTGAGGAGCTTCCATTATAAGATACAAGTGTCAATAATTGGTTATGTTATTATTTAGATCTTGATATCAGAGTTATTGAGGATAACCTTAAAATCGCCGTTTATAATAAAACTGACGACTTTAGCTTTAAAGTTATAAGGTACGTACATAAAACTAGTAATGTTTCCAATGATCTTGGACTTAATGCTTTTTATACACAGTTAATCAGATTTGCTAGAATTTGCTCTATGACAACTGATTTCGGCTTTCGAGTTAAATTGTTGTTTAAAAATTTCACAGAGCTAGAGTTTGGTTATAAAGAATTTATATAAATTTTTTTAGTTTTTACTGATAAATATCGACCTCTTCTCGAAAAATTTGATCTCTGTAAACGTTAAAAAATGCGAGAGATTTATTCATAATTTATTGCATGATTCAGAATAAGTAGTATGTTTCTATATTAGTGTTAAAGGAGCACTGTCACAAATCAAATTCCTATAACGCCCGAACCGCCCAAGACGCTCCTACGCCGACTGCTCCTTTAGACAACCATTCAACTAAAATATAAAATGTTGTAGCCTTGTAGTGGAGCACTTTAAATACCAAAGTTGAGTTAGGTAGGTTTGGTATTAAAGGAGCAGTCCGGTTCGGGCGTTATAGGAATTTGATTTGTGAAAGTGCTCCTTTAATTTTTTTTATAGACTAGTTCGGGATAAGCGTCTTTTACTGTACGAGAGAGGGTACAAAAAGAAAAAAATAAAATTTGAAAAAATCTTAGCTTTCTTAGTTTCTATACTTTCTTTCTATACTTCATAAAAATTGCTACACGATGATATGTTTCACTACGTTGAAGTGCTGTAATATATCAGTTTGTGCTAAATGAATTTTTGTTTTTTAATTAAACCTCATAATAGTTTAAAATCACCACTAAAATAGTATTATCCTGAACAGTGATTTCGAATTAGTAAAAATAAAGATGAAATTTGTGCTTTTAAAATAATTTTAAACCTACTTAGTTTTTTTTAATGTTTTGCTTGTAAAACTATTTAAAACTTAAAAATTAATTTTAAAAAGTCCATTCCAAACTTTTAAATTAAGCATTTTCTGTAATTGAAACATTAAAAAACTGGGAAACAAGCGCGCCAGCAGCGCCGTACCTACGAAGCAGCAAAAAACTAAAAATCCCCAAAAACTGCTTTTGCTTTTGCAATATTTAAAAAGTATTTAAGAAATTTTGAAGAGAAGGGGTCGAGATATTAAACCAATAAATATTTGAAATATTTTACCCCGTAAAATGTATAGTCGCTCGCTGTTTCTCAATTTTCCCTCTACATATGATTGGCGCTAGTAGTTATGTACCCTCTTCCTAACACTAAAAAACCCTTATTCCAAACTAAGGATAAATTCTATCAGGGTGAAAATAGATGAGTGGTAAAGTAACCACTTGTTCTTTGAGAAAATATCACGTGCAGAGAAACACATGACGCAACTAAATATTAATTGGTTACATAACCGCTGAAAATATTTTTTTAAATTTTTCTTGCTGGAAGGTTTATTGTTTATTTCTTTTTGGCAGAGAGCGGTTACGCCCTTAATTTCAGCCTGGAAGACTTCAGCTTTAGTCTATTGTTGTTAGTATTGTCCGTTATGAAGTTTTTCTTCGTTTTGAGTTTTATTTTTCTCTGTGGTGTGTGTTATTCGGCCTGCATACTCTATTTGTGCACGCTGTTTTCTGACTGTATCTTATTTTTCTCTGTGTTGTGGGTACGGCATACATACACTATTATTACACGCAGGACTCTGACTGTTCTGACCATTCTGACATAGTGGCTTTTTCTCCAGTATTATTGGTTAAAAATTACGTGATCCGTTTTTTAACCAATTGGTTATCAGAACATAGTCATGTGATTTTCATGCACTGATTATACTTGTGTATTGTCCCAGTGCCCTCTGTGTTTTTTGGCTGCTTAGCCAATATAGTGCTCTGCAACGTCCCCTTTGTGTTTTTTTACTATCGTTAAAAATTTTACTATTGTATTTTTATGCTATTAGTTATATAATTTTCTTTTTTATTAGTATTTTAAATTTTAACTGGTATATAATTAATTATTCCATTTATTCCTTTCCTGTTTTTTTTTACCTTTTCTGAAAATTTTGTTAACCTTAGCACTGTAAACTGTGCAGCAAGACTCTCAGTTACACCCGGAAGTTCCTTTTACCACCATATCCAGAAAAAAGAAGAAACCAGCACCGGTGACACGAGAAGAAGTAAAACAGATTATTTCAGAAAATAATGCTTGGAATCTCAAGCTTTCGCGTCGTCAAGAAAATGACAAAGCTTTGGTTATTGGAAATTTACGTGAAGACTTGAAGGAAGCTGATGAGGAACAAATTCACAATCTTCTTGCCTTTCTTACAAAGGAAGGATGTTCTGTTCCACGGCCTACTTCAATTTTTCGAATGGGACAGATAAATTTTTTGTAATTGAAAAAGCAGCGGACAAGCTAGGAGCGTACATAAGTAACACATACACCAACTGAACCGCAGAAATTTAATAGCAAACAAAAAATGTTAGGTTAGTTAGCTGAGCATACCTAAAGTTGCAGATAAACAAAATAATAAAACAAAAAAACATAAAAATCACGTGTTTCTGTGCTTCCCCGAACACGTAATGTACAAATAAGCATAATAGTTGCACGTCATCAGCGGGGGCTATTATACTTATGTTACAAATTAGAATAAACTACTAAGTTATTTTATAATTTTTTGTATAAATTTTTACATTATTAAACAAATATAAAAACAGTTGTTAGATTAGCATGAAATACAAAATGCTTATTTTATAAGTTTATTCTAATACATGCAATGAAAAAATAAGCAGTGATTTGAGAAAAATAAAGTTTATATACAAAAATACTTAACTAAACTTTTTAAAAAAATATAACTTTTTATTAAAAATTTTTGAAAAATTATTAGAAAGAAAATAAAAAAAAGGAATTAAATGACAATTTAAATATTAAAAAACATTAAAAAACACAACACGCCAAAATAATAATATTAAAAAATTCTTAAAAAATTAAAACGCGTGTAAATAAAACAAAAAGCAGTATCTTGTAATGCATTACGATCCGTGTTTTACTGGTTTTACACATACAGGCAGGAACAAGTTACTGGTTTGGATTAAACACCGTGGATTAATTCCGTTATTAGTAATTTAGTAGTCAATTTGCATAATTTAGTTTTAACGATTGTTGATTGAAAATAGTAATAAGAAATATTGATTTGAAAAACCAAACAGTAAAAGGCAAAATTATAAGCAATTAATTTTAAAGAAGAAATAAATTTTAGGTTTTGCTGCTAAAAAATTAGCAGTAAAGCAACCTGCAGTAGCCATTAAGCTACTCCAGGAGAAGCAACTGGCGTTGTGGCAAACCACAGACAGACCAGGATAGTGCAACAAGGTATGCAAATTTTAACTGGTATATAATATATTATACCATTTATTCCTTTCCTGTTTTTTTACCTTTTTTGAAAATTTTGTTAACCTTAGCACTGTAAACTGTGCAGCAAGACTCTCAGTTACACCCGGAAGTTCCTTATCCAGAAAAAAGAAGAAACCAGCACTGGTGACACGAGAAGAAGTAAAACAGATTATTTCGGAAAATAATGCTTGGAATCTCAAGCTTTCGCGTCGTCAAGAAAATGACAACGCTTTGGTTATTGGAAATTTACGTGAAGACTCGGAGAAAACTGATGAGGAGCGAATTCACAATCTTCTTGATCACTTCAAAAATTTGTAAACTCTAAACTAAACTCTTGCAAAAATATCATCGGTCCCATAAAAAAATTTGATGGTTCGCTTGCTTTAAGTGATATAGAAAAATGTGAAGCATTTAATTCGTTTTTTTTCTTCGGTATTTACTGTAGACAACGGAAAATTGCCTGATTTTAATCAAAGAGTTAGTCTAGAAGAAGGAATAAATACAGTAAATTTTTCAGTCAAATTAGTTGCAAAAAAATTGAAATCTTTGCTAAATAAATTTTCTAAAACACCAGACGGTTTGCCTGCTTTCTTCCTTAAAACGATTGCTGATGAAATATCGATACCTTTAGCTAGAATATTTGAGCTCTCAATGGAATCAGGCAGCCTTCCTCAAATTTGGAAAGACGCCAATGTATGTCCAGTACATAAAAAAGGACAAAGTTGTTTATGTTCAAATTATAAGCCTGTTTCAATCACATTAATTTGTGTAAAAATAATGGAAAGCATAATTTTTGACTTTTATTTTAAAATATCTTCAAAACAAAAATCTAATTTAGTAAGGCACAGTTTGGCTTCTTAAGCAAAAGGTCCGTTGGCCTACAACTTTTGACCACTTTGCAAGATTGGATATCAGCGATTGATCACAAAAAGGGTGTAGACGCTTTATATGTTGATTTCGCAAAAGGCTTTGACACTGTCAGCCATAAAAAGCTAATTTTTAAAATCAGTAAATATGGCATTGGCTATGAGCTGCTTGGCTGGATAAAAGATTTTTTATCTAAAAGACGCCAAAGAGTTGTTAGGTGATAATATGTCTGATTTTAGGAAAGTTTCAAGTGGCGTTTCGCAGGGCAGTGTCTTAGGTCCTTTACTTTTTATTTTATACATAAATGATGTTCCAGACTGTTTAACGAGTAATACAAAAATAAAGCTTTTTGCTGACGACGCCAAACTGTACAAAACTATTGAAACGTCTGAGTCAAATGAAAGCTTTACCAAAGATTTAGAAAATTTTTCAAATTGGTGTGATGACTGGCAGTTAACTATTGCTTTTAATAAGTGCAGCGTTTTAACAATAGGATATGGAAACCCTCAAAAATGCTATAAACTAAATGACACCTTTATCTCTCATAAAAATGCAGTAAAAGATCTGGGCATAACAATAGAAAACGACTTAAAATTTTCTGCTTATTATGCCAAAATAGTATCAAAAGCTTTGTGTAGAGTATCTTTATTATTTAGAGCTTTTACCTCAAAAAATATGTCAATATTACTTAAAGCTTTTACTACCTACGTAAGGCCTTTGGTAAAATTTGAGAGTTTTGTATGGTCATCTTACTTGCAAAAAGATATAGATTGTTTTGAAAAAGTGCAACGAACGTTTACTCGTAAACTTTATGCTAGATGCTCTTTTCCCCATGTGCCCTATAGCGAAAGGCTTAAAGAGCTAAACCTAGAAAGTTTAAAAACGCGACGCTTAAAAGCTGACTTCTTAATGTGTTATAAAATATTAAACAAATTTGTTGATATTGATAAAAATATTTTTTTTCAAGTTGACAATTTCGCAAAAACAAGAAATAATGGCTTTAAACTTAAGCCCCAATGGTTTCGTCTAAACACTGCAATATATTTTTTTCAAAATAGAGTAATTCCTTATTGGAACAAACTTCCAAATGATGTAGTTCTTTCAAAAACTATTCAGATTTTTCGCAAAAAATTAAATAAACATTTTGAAAACATTAACTTTGAATTTTAAAAAGAAATCTTAATGTGTCTGTACCTTATATTTTGTTTCAAGTGTATAAATTTTGTATGTTTTTTTCAAATGTATAAATTTTGTATGTTTTTATTCGTTTTAAATTGCTGTGGTATTTTTTTCCTAACCAGCTGTAATTGTAAGCAGTAATATGTATATTACCTGTGCAGCTGTTTTATTAGTGTGTTTATGTAATCTTATATATTTTCACGACTAATAAAGAAATATTGCACAGTTAATTTTTTAAATATTCTTTTGTGACTTATTAAGTTTTTTATTAGTATTTTGTCTTATGAGCTATTATTTTTATTTCGATAGCTGAGTTACTTTGGCCTTAATTTTAGTTAAATCATTATGTCCAGCGCCGATTCGCGTGGTGCTAAAAGGCCGGTGTCGCAGAATAGATCTTCCCCCCTATTTTTCTTCCCCCCGGAAGATTTATTCTAGTGCGCTCTAGAATAGATCTTCTAAAAGGCCGGTGTCGCAGAATAGATCTTCCCCCCTATTTTTCTTTCCCCCGGAAGATTTATTCTAGTGCGCTCTAGAATAGATCTTCCCCCCGGAAGATTTATTCTGGTGCGTTCTAGAATAGATCTTTCCCCGGAAGATTTATTCTGATTTACGTCAGAATAGATCTTCCCCCCTCAGAATAGTTCTTCCCCCGGAAGATCTATTCTGGTTCAACACCCAGAATAAATCTTCCCCCCTCAAAAATTTACATAAATTTCACAAATGATACACGAGAATTTGTTAGGGCAAATTTTAAAAACATAATTTTTAACACAGAAGGTTAAAATGTTACATTTAGAAAAAAATAGTTTGTTTTTTGTATTTTTATATAAATCAACTTTAGCTTTAATTGTTGTTAATTCAAAAAACAGTTGAGCATTGACATTAATAATTAAGTATTATTTAGTTGCTTTTTGGAGATAAAAAAATACGTTTGCATTAGTTCGTTTGTTTGGGTATGTAAAAAAATATGCCATAATTAAATAAACTGAATATTTTTTAAGAAAATTAATATCGTGAAAAGGCTTTTTTCTTTAAGTTTATCAATTTTTAAGACAAAGTATAATAAAAAAGACATGAAAAATGACACCAGTTTAATTTTTTATCGATCCGTATTTGATTCAATATTTACCTTTCAGTTTTTGCTTCTTATAAAACATAATATATAGACAAAAATTGAAATAAGAAGAAATAGAAAATTAGGATTATGGGTATCCATAAGTTTTTAGTTTTTTTTTTTATTTAAAAGCCAAATAAAAAACAAAAAAACCTTCCTCATGGCCAGCACTTAATTCAACATTAAACAGGTTTAAAGTTGTTATTATTTTTTTTTGTTTAGGTTGATTTTTAGGTTTTGCTTAGGCTTAGGAAAAATGTTTTTTTGTTTTTAATCAGGAAGTGATATTTTCCGAAGATATGCAGAATGTATTTTTTCTGGCCAAACTTTCCTGCGAGTTCTAACTTTTTTCATAATATATTGCTTAATATTTTAAACGGTTAATATTTTGAATTTATGTTTTCTGCTTAGGTTTGCTTAGGGTTCACATTTTAGCTTTATAGGATCGAAATCCTAATTTTAAGTAAAACATTCAAAAGGTGTTAATTTAAAAAAGGCAGGTTTTTTTTAAATATTTCGGATATCTCAAATGTTTGATTAGAATAAAAATTTTTTTTGTGTTTATTACCAATTCTTTGATCGGAAACCTCGAGTATTTTTTATGAATTTTTTGAAAAAAACAAACGAAATGACGCAAAAAACAAAAAAAGGATGTTGTTTTTAATATGCAAATAATTGTTACATGATTTATAACAAGGGGGAAGATTTATTCTAGAGTGAACACCAGAATAAATCTTCCCCTCTCTGTTAAGAATTTTATGCAAATTTTTGCTGTATGCTTTAACACAGAGGGGAATAAATATTCTGAGGGGGGAAGATCTATTCTGGCGTGAACCAGAATAAATCTTCCGGGGGGAAGATCTGTAATGGGGGAAGATCTATTCTACGACACCGGCGCCCCCTGAAATCTTGCAAGAGGCGCTGAAGGTTAGTATTCTTATATTCTTGCATGTAATATTAATTTTTAGTGCTAATTAATATTTTTTATTTTAATTAGTTCTGCTAAATGATGTATTTTATTTGCATACTGATGAGCTTCGAGAGTAAGATAGATCATTTCTGGGATTCTTTTGTCGGTTTTTATGGTTTTTATTATTTTCATGTATTAGTAATTTTTACTAGTTTATATTATTATCTTATGTTTTTGGTTGTTTGTTTTCTGTTTTCTATCCTTATTTTCCTTCTTAGCAAGGGACCTTTTTACTAAAAATTTAATATTATAAAGTGTCTATGCTTGAAAGTGAAACACTTTTAACTTTACTTTTTGCCTCTAAAATTACTTATATTATTTATCTAACCAAGCATTATTTAGCTTTTAAAATTATACCCATTATATAAGGCATGTTTTTTTCAAAAAAACTTTTTTTATGTTCTATGCATTTTAAATTACAATTTTTTTAATTTTCCCTATAATTTTACTTTAGTGTGCTTTATTAATTATAATTGTTAATTTTTTTTTTGTTTTATTATTTTTTGTTTTTTACTTTTTTGTTTTATAACTTTAAACTTTTGCTTTCCTATTATGTTAATGCGCCTAAAAATACAAAGATTCGCGTGGAATCGATATCGATTCTAATTCTGATCCGCTTTTTACCATGACTTTTTTAACTCAAAAAACTTTTTGCAATGCAAAACACAGTTAAGTTGATTTAATAGTGATTTATTTTGTTGTACAACGACTAAAAAAGCAGAATGGTTTCATTGCATATGATTTGCAAACAGAGAAAATGGCTCTTATTGACGGGTGGCTATAATTTATGTGTTGTTACCGAAAAAGTTTGTAGAAAGAAAAAACCGAATATTAATCCACGCCACGCTTTTACATTCATAAAGCAGCTAAAACAATCACCGTTGCAAGTGTTTACGACTTCACTTTGATGTGTTGTTACTTTACACATTGTAGTCGGTTTGTTAGAACAACTCAAAATGTTGTTGTTTTAATCCGTTTTTAACACAATAATCTTCTGAGCGCTGTATAATTAAAAAATATGGCGGAAGAAAAATTTATTGGTCTTATAGCATGCGGAGTAGCCGTTATTTTTTTCGGATCAAATTATGTATTATTGAAAAACCGTCAACTTGGTGATGGTAGGTTCTTGGACATTCAATAATATTGTTTTGTAAAATAAATTATACTGGGAATTAAAATTTGTAAAACTTTTTCAAATTTGAAATAAAAACGAAACGAACAGATTGCTACAGACTGATTTAAATAATTTAGAATTATGGGCTTGTAAGTGGCAGCTGACTATTGCTGAGAATAAATGTAGCGTAATATATATGGGCAACCAGAACCCTAAACTTCCATTAAAGCTAAGAAATAAATCACTTAATTGTCAAAATGAAGCTAGAGATTTAGGCATTGTAGTAACTTCAGATCTTAAGCCAATATGCTTTTCCGCTGTTTTGAAACAAAAAATTTAACAGCTTTTTTAACTGCGTTTAAATCATTTACTAGGCCTATACTCGAATATTCGAGTCAAGTTTGGTGCCCTTATTTATTTAAAGATATTGATACAATTTGCAGAAAGTAACTAATTCGCCTTACATTGAACCCGTGTAATACAAAAAATTCGTATATTTTTTAAACAGTTTGTTGTAAAAAATTTGCTTGGCCTGTTTTATTCGGTAATTTTTATTCTGAGGTTTCTCATCCATCTTAAAAACACTTTTGAAAGTGCCAATTTTACCATTTTTACAAAAATTCGTTGTATCGAGCGAGGTACATTAATATTTTAGTATTAGGTACATTATTATTAGTACAGGAACGAGTATTTTATAACATTCTGAAAGATCGCTAATTTTTCGTCGTTCACTTAGTTTATGAAGTTTTAAAAATTTTAGAACATATAAAACATATTTTAAGTTACAACGCTTGTATAACTTTCGTGTAGAACTGCGTTGGACAAGCTCAATCAGCTCGATAGTTTTAATCAAGGAAGGATTCCAAACAACACTAATATACTCAACAATCGCTCGTACGAATGATGTGTACGCTTTTAAGAAATTGTTGATTAAGTTAGACCTAAATGTTCTAAATAATATTAAAGAAGTGATTAATTTCACAATGCTGCGAAAATTTTAAATCTTCGGCAATATGTACTCCTAAATCTTTAATCAATTTATTTTTTGAAAGAATTTTATCATCTAATATATACTCAAATGGAGTTCTTAGTTTTTTAATTCCAATATTATATTTTCAGCCAACTGCAATAGCCACTGTTTTGACCAGTCCCATATTCTGTTTGAATCGTCTTGCAGATAATCTCTTTTTTTCTTCTCGATCTTCTGGGGAATAATCTATATATGGAGTATACCATCGTCCGTGAAGAGTTTAGTCTTAGAATATTTTACGCAGTCCACAATGTCATTTAAATAAATCAAAGATAGAAACGGTCCCAAAACCCATCCTTGTGGAACTGAGCAAGAAAAATAGCGTAGCAATTTGAATTTAATTTTTGAAATATATAAACAAAGATAGATTTGATAAAAAAAATTAATATATAAAGTAGTAGATGTGTAATGATGTTAAATTACAAATAAACAAAGAGTTTATTTTTAAATATTTTATTAAGTGGAAGCGTGCTATAATTTAACACCACTACGAGAATGGTAAACACAAGTTATACAAATTATATTTAATATTTTAAAAATTATTAAATTGCGAAGACTTTACAATACGCGGGGTATACCCGACGATCGGTAGTGAATCTCTCGATAATTAGATCCGATTCGTAATAGAAGGAGTATTCACCACTTTGTTTTCAAAGTAGTGAATAGAACTGATATCCAAATAAATCCGTTTTATAAATCGACAACCAAATATTTGTAGCACGTGTGCTTTTTCTTGTTCTGGGACCAACCCAATAAACTTTATAATTTCTGCGCAATCTTTAAAACCACCAATTTTTAAATCCAAAACCAAACCACCACGATCCGGATCCCTAAGAATTTTCCAATTTTATAACTAAAACCAATTTTAATCCCAGCTAGCAAAAACTCTATTTTTTTGAAAACCAAACCAATAATTTATAATCCAAAAATCCTTGAGTTTTATCTCGAGATTTACCACCAAACCAACAATAAAGAAATAGGAAGTAATTCTTTCCTTGAAGGACTTCTGCAGAAAGCCCAGAAAAGAGTTACTTCCTTTACAATAAAATCAATTACCAAAAACTTACAACAGTTCTTGGAAATTCGCTTTCCTTACCACCAGTCTTCTTTCACAAGCCACAATAATTCTCACTACTTCCCAGTATAAAAATTCACCACGAAACTCCGGCTGTTGAGCCAGCTCTCCCCCTTTTATACTTGAGCTAATCTTATTTTCATATCTAACGTTTGGTCGGCAAAGAATGCAAACCAATGAGCTTTCGCAAGGGTTTAACCTTCATTATTCTAAGAAAACACACTTTTTGTCTGAATTTTTCAGGCAACCCACACCCCATCCCCAGATCACATTTGTTTTGACCTTTGAAAAGGTCGATAAGATCGGCGGCCCAGGATTTTATGAAACCGCTCAGGAATTTATGAAATCATGATGAAATTGCAAAGTCATGCTTTAAAAAGTTTACTAAAACAAATTATAATAATTACAAATTTTTTTAAAATAGATTTCCACTAACTCTCTTACAGATGCTGAGAAATAAACTGAACCAACCGCCTTCTTTGTTTAGTAGGTTGGAGTGATTTGGTGACACTGATAAAATTTCGTGTTTTCCAAGGCACGCCAGTGAATTAGGGACACACTAAGATTTCAATTTTTGATAAAAACATCTTGCTTAGGCGAGTGGAGTATATTTCTAAAACTATTGACTGACATGCTAATTTCAAAATTATAAAAAAAATTTACATTAGCAATGCAAAAATGTGGTTTTAAATATTTAAATAGTTGATTTTTTTAATTTATGATAACTTTGATTTGAGTTTAATAATTTTCATCTTTCATTTAAAGTTGATTCGACGGATTTAATTCGTGATATTTGGGTTTCTAAATTACTTTATCGTTTTTTTTTGTTATGATTACTTTTATTTTGTTTTGTTTGTTTAGTTTTTGATTTAATTTTTGCTTTTCTAGGTGTATTTGTGCAGTGGGCAATGTGCACAGGTGTTTTAGCAGTTGGCTTTGTGGTAAACTTTCTTGAAGGATGTCCAACTTTCTATCCTTTAGCCATGATGGGTGGATTTTTTTGGGCCACCGGTTAGAATACTTTTGTTCAGTTTCTATGTTTATCGTGTTATTTGTTTGTTAATGCTTTTTTTGGCCAGGAAACAATATAATAATGGATAAACTGATTGAGCTAAATAAAGAAACAAAAAAGGGTTTCGACAAATAATGAGCAAGAAACAAAAAAAGTTTAAGATCATGGTTTTGAAATTCAAACTTGAGAGATTTTTAAAAACCAAAATAACAAAAAGTAAAACTGCATAATAAAGTATGTTTTTGCACGTGGCTGTATTTTTTTCAAAAACTATCGGTATATTCTAAATAAAAATGCTAAAATTGCGTGCGTTTTTTAAATTAAATTTGAGTTTCTATTAACCCGTTTCTGTGACTGCCTTTTCCCCGGCTACAACCGTGAAACCTTCGTATTACCGCCGTGAAACCTTTGTTTCACGGTGGTGATATTCGTCCTACCATTGTAATACGTAAGTATCACCTAGGTCGTACGTAAGGCGACCTAATACGCTGTATCCGTGAATAAAATCTGCATATTGCTTCCGTAACCCTTTAACCATTTTAATTTGCTCGCACACTTGGCGATAATCACGTAGAAAAAATTGCGTATGATCTAGGTCAAACGTAGAGCTTACCGCTGTGAGGTTTACATATCACAATTGTTAACTTTTAGACACATACACCACCGTGAAAGGAATGTTTCATGGCGGCAATACGAAGGTTTTACGTTTGTAACGGGGAAAAAGGCAGTCACGGGAACGGGTTAAGAATTATTTTTGCGGTTTTGTTTATCATATTAACACAAAAGAATACACGAATGTGCACTGAATTTCTGACCGAATATTTGCCAGAAAAGTCGGGAGCAAAAATTAGTAAAAAAATTCACAGTCCGACATTCTGTTGTATGACATATTTGTTCCAATAAAAAGAATATAAGCTATGGCTAACTATACACTCTAAATGTTTCGATGCTATTAAAACGAACCACGTTTTATATTCTCAACTCAAGGTAACTATTGAGAAACTAACACTTTGTAATTGTTTTTTTGCAGTAATTTGCGCTTTGATTTCGACGATTATCGTGTAATCGTTTATGTTCTTTTTTATTATTAAAACGTATAGTTGAGACGTAGGAGTAAGGTTGGAGTAATTTGACACATTTTGGCAATATTCCAGGTAATGCAGTGACGCCATTTATTGTTGATCACATCGGAATGGCGATGGGTTTGTTGCTTTGGAGCACCACGAATCTGCTGGCGGGATGGTCAACAGGGCGGTAAGTTAATTGGCTAACTTTTGCCTGGGGTGTTTTTAAATATATTTTTTTAAAGATCATCTTTTCTGAAAATAAAAAACCCTATATTTTTTATGTAAGTTTTACGTTTTAAATTTTTTAATACAAGCCCAACAAATTATTCAGCGGTAAAAGTATGGACTACTTCAAAATAAGAACAAACTAAGTAAAAATAAGTTTTTGTTTAATAACACACAATAAAACTGGAATAGTTAACTCGAAAAGTCCAGTTATTGCCTTAATTTCGGCCACTGACTGATGCCTTCACTACCTGCCAAACAATATGTACGTTATTCGCTTTCCAGACGAGAAAAACAGCTAATAAATGAAATTAAGGCATCTTGCAATAGTTCATTTATTGTTTTATAAGTTTAAACGTGAATTTTATCGGTAATAAAAATTACAATTTTATTATTTTTTAAGGTTCGGTTGGTTTGGAATAAAAGCTGAAGTTCCTGCAACGAAAGAAAAACAATTGTTTAACTATCTCGGGGTTATTCTGACTGTGGCAAGGTAAAGTTTTTTTGTAAATTTTGTTGTTTTTTTTCATATTTTATTTTCAAGTCTGTTTCGGTTTTAAATCAGTTTGCCACATTTGTTTTTTTAAACATTCATGAATGGAAATGAATTACGTTATATTGCATTACATAACACTTTATTTTATTTGATTGGTTCAAACACGCTTCAAACTTTCAAAAATCGCAGCACAGATGTTTCGAATGTGTATTATGTTCACACCAAAGCAGAGTGGCAAATATTGCTCATATTTATATAATTTGTTGAAAAAAAATAATAAGAATAATACTGACCATAAAAATTATTTTTAGCGGATTTTTGTTTCTGATGGTCAAGTCATCATCAGGAAATTCTGAATTAGAAAATCCTGATTTATCAGCAGATGTCGAGAGGAGTTCGTATTCTTAAAACTATATATTAAAGATATTAATAGAGTCAAAAATTTTAAATAGGGTACACAAGGTGTCTGAAATTACGAGGACCCCATTTGGGGTCTGCCCCATTCGCAGTATTTCCACTGAAAATAATTAAGGAATTAAATTATTCTCATGTATTCATTTTAAGTTATATATCATTTTAAGTTATATATTTTGTGAAACATTCATTTTTAGCTATGATACATAGTCATAGTCTGTGAAGAACTTAACTCTGGTTTGTGCAGTTATTCACCGAATAAAAAAAACTGGGAGACCATATTTGATAACGAATCAAAACAATGACATTATTTTTAGTCGAGTCACGTCAAGTCAAAGTGATTTATTCTAAAAATTATAAAAACACATCAATACAAACTAATAAACCGATGACGGTTCCTATTACTCAAAAACAGAAACATAGTTTATTGCTAGAATATGATTCAAAGGCTACAAGGTAGCGCATAGTATGACCCATATTTGATACTTTTAAACGCAGCTAACGAACCCATTAGTTTAAAATTTATGAACATTACATATACTGCTTAGTATAAATGATGTGAATTGTTTCCTTTTTATTGGCTTCCATGAAATCTCTAGGATTTAGGGTCGATAGAGCCTAGGGAACTTGGAGCCAAAAATAGGGACCTTGGAGCCGTAAGTGGGGAATTTGGAGCCGTAAGTTGGGAACTTGGAGCCAAAAATAAAAATCGCTAAAACGTGTACCTAAGCCTAAGCGAAACCTAAATTTAAGCCCAAACCAATTTTTATTGAAAGGCTCCAAGTTCCTATTGCTCGTGGCTCCAAGTTCCCAAAAATTTCCCATGGCTCCAAGTTCCCTGTTTGTGGCTCTAAAGACCCCGTACCATCTCCAGTCATCTTTTATTCAGTGAACAACAGCACAAACTAGCCTGTTTCTCTATGAAAATAAAATGGTATTCTTAGATTGTTTATTGAATAATAATTGAGCGGGGTTTAGAAAGGATCGTGATTGAAGCAAACGATCAAAATACAAACATCACAAAAATCTTAAAAAAATACGTTTCAAACTTTTGAATTTTGTTATTTATTCGCTGTTCAAGTGCGTTCGTTCAATTGATTGGGCTGTCGTATTAGCTAATCTATTAATCTCACGCATGTGAAATTGAGGTCTGGAAAGTTCGTTCGCAAGTTTTGGAATCTTCTTAGTTTTTTGGCTCGAAAACTGCGCAAAATTACTGAACGTCCTATCGAACTTAACATCATAAGAAACGAGCAATCAGCTGCGCGTGACAGATTGTTTATGCAAATTAAGCGACACTATATACAAATTATCTATTACGTAAAAATCATAAATCGACTAGGCGTTTTCTGCTGAGTTGCTGTGAGCTTAAAGTTTTGTAAGATCCCTGTATTGATCTAAAATCCGAAAGATATTTAACTCTTATTCGTTTTTATTATTAGTATACTATTTTATTTAATATAAAACTTGTTCAAAAATGTGTTCAAAATTATTGACCCAGGTATATTTTATTCTGAAGATAATTATTCGGTTATTACGGATGATTATTACAGAAGCAAGCTTAAAAAACTTTCAATTCATAAAATGGTTTTGAATAATTTTCTAATTGAACTTCAGTAAGTATAAATGTAAATAGAAGCTGGATAACTTTTTGTGTCATAAAAAGTATCTTATCTAAGGGTACTATATGTACATACAGTTCTGCCGAGAATTATCGTTAATATTATGAACTCTTGGTAATTCGATAAGCGACACTGACGTGGTATGGTCGAGAAACGAAAAAATCAAAATTTGGATTCAAAACAATAAAATGCGAATAATGTAAGAATAAATTTTAAATATATAATTCCATGTCTTTAGTATAAGCACAAGTCTTGTTAAAACTTTTTGTCAGATACCCAGATTTTTTAATTCCACGATCGTAAAAAGTTAAAATTTTTATGAAAATTTGCGCCCACAGTATAATGCTGTCATAACTGTCGCAGAGAAGTATCAATTTTTATCAATATTAAAAAAAATTTTTAAATACAAAAAACCAAAATCGCATGGCATAGAGTTGATTTAGCCTGACCCTGCCGATATAACAACTACCTTTGTAATAATGTTTTAAACATACAACGCCGTATAAAATAATACGAGTTTTATTATAAAACTGGTGGGTGATGGTGTAGTCAACGAGGTACTGAGTGGAGATTACAGATTCAAGTTCTGTATTTTTCATTTTTCTCTCCATTATTCAACTAAAAAGCTAAGAAACAAATTGTTTTGAAATTATTTACTAAGAAACTCAATTTACTTTGCCTTATATTTCTGGATGTAACAATATATAT
>JASAMX010016165.1:0-15948 GCA_030248175.1 Microlaimidae sp. YZB2_3
CACAAGTTTTATAAGATATACATGTAAGATTTATATTTATGTAAGATTTATTTTATAAGATTGTTGTTGTTTGTACGTATCGCGTACAAACAAGAATTTAAGATTAATTGAAAAAACAGGGTTTTTTACATGTGCTGTATAAGGGTGCTTCCCAAAATAACATTCTCCAGAACTCCAACCATTAAAATCGGAGCTCCGGAACTACTACAGAGCTCTGCTTTTTAAAGGAATTATGCTTTAAATATGTTCATTAAGTTTAGCCTGTATATTAGTAGCTATCACTGCATATTTCAATACTGAATAAGTTTTTTACTCTTTAAAAAATAAATTAAATATATACACTCAACAGAGGCATTTTGTTTTTTTATAGGAATAAATTACTGTTTTTTTCTCTATTTTATTCATTGGATTTATGCGTGGTTCTTGTCTATATTTTTTAATTAAACACTTTTATTATACAAAGTACATGCATTAAAAAAAACGTAATTAAGAGGATATTTTACTTAAGAAAAAAACAACGTTAAATTATTCGAACTTAAAAAATATGCTTTTTTAGTGGTTACAATAATATTCACAACATACCCTTGTTTTAATCTTTTAACAAGAATGTTTTTGCTGCACTTGCCTATATTATATTAGATGTGAGTTCTAACACTATGTAAAATGATTATGAACATTACCATATATATATATATATGGTAATGTTCATAATCATTTTACACAGTGTTAGTAGAACTCACATCTAATATAATATAGGCAAGTGCAGCAAAGACAACCTTATTAAACACATTAAAACAGGTTTTTTTTATATATATATATATATATATATATATATATATATATATATATATATATATATATATATATATATATATATATATATATATATGGCCTCGACATTACTGTGCACCACATTACAAAATACTGCTGTATAATGAATTTTTTTGTTGACGTGATGTGATTACTTTAGTTTTTGTTTGATTTTTTTGTTTTGATACCCCAATTTCCCATATAAAATGGGAATGTTCATAAATAACCATTTTACACAAAATATAAGACAAAATAACCGGCCGAAAATACATTAGCTTTCTTTTTTTTAAATTTTAGGCAAATTTTTATAATTTTTTTTGTTATTATAAGCTATTGTTGAGTTATAAATCTAAATAATTTTAAAAACATTAAAATTGATATTTTTATTTCAAAAATTTAGAAAATATCATTTTTAAACTTATTTAAAGTTATTTTTTAAGATTTTTTTTATTAATTTTAACATCTTATCTAATAAATCGACCTTTTTTGCTTTTTCATTTCTTTTTTTTTATTCTTTTAAATTTACATTCAATTTTTAAATCAACAAATTTCATTTACTTTTTCCAAAAAATAAACTATCCTTGATTTTTGGTAATTCGAAAAAAGGTCATATACCAATATTTAGATTAATTAACAAGTGTTTTTCTATACTTATAATGATTAAAAATAATTATAAAAAAACTTCCTTGATGTTATGGATCAACTTTTATTTCTATAAGTTTCATCTAAATATTTGTACAAAACAGTTCGATGAATTATTATAATCATAATTTACTTAAAATGGCAAAATAAAATTATTTTCATTTTTTTTTTGCTACAAATATTTGTTTGTAAAAATAGAAAACACTTTATCTTTACTTTTTCTTGTAATTTCTTATTTCCACACAGCCTTCGAAATAAGTAAATTAATTTCACCCCAAAATAAATTTAATTTCTAAATAAAATTAATACCTAAATAATATTTATTAATAATTTTATTAAAAAATTAAAAAAACGAATTGCGTCATTTGTTGGATTTTCAATTTAAAAAAAATTATTATTTTGCGTAAGTCGTAAAAATAATGAAGTTTAAAAATAATAAAAACTTTATCAAAACAAATTAATTTTAATTTTGTTGCTTTGAATTTCTTGTTTGATTACTTTACTTATTAAGATATGCATAAGACAAGATAAAGAATAAAAAATTTACTCAAGTTTTGCGACTTTAATCGTGCAATGAGCGATAAAATCTTATTCTTGTGTTGCGTTAAACTTATTAATATACTTTCAAAACTTTAAATTTTTTGATAATTATACATTAATGTTTATTTTTGTTTACGACCAAACATATTCTAATAAGAGATTTTTTGTTATGAGAAACACTAAAGATTTAGTATTGACAAGAATACATGAAAATTAATTAATAAAGAAAAGAAGAATGAGAAATGAAGAACAAATATAGGCTAGGGGCACATATCGGACCTAAGATAGTAGCATATGTATATGCATACGATGCATATATGCACGCAAACATAGCAAAGCAAATTTTTAGATATGCACCATCCAATAGCAGACCCAAAACAACACCCAAACACAAAAACAAAAACCACCACACAAAAAAAAAAACCAAAATCACCAACACACACAAACACACCAAAAAAACAAAAACAACAAATAGTATTGATTAAAACATTACTGATTTTTTAGAATTCTACTAAAATTTTTTTTCTAATTTTTGATTAATAAGTTATTTTATTTTATCAACCAAAACTTAGATAAAAACTGGAAATTAAATACTTCTTGACATCTATTAAATAACTTTTTTAAAATCTGTTTCAAAAACAAAAAAGTACTTTTCTAATAAAGCAATTAATTATCACATATTTCAAATATTAGTTCATCAATCATGCAATACTAATAATGCTTACCGCAAAGACAATAGTACAATGCTGGCGGCATTTGGAAATAAACAATTGCAAACGCAGTTCTACTACTAACAAAACGAAAGTAAATAATTGCGAACGCATTTTCAATATTTTTTTGCGGTCCCTGCATATCCCTTTGAGATTTTTGAAGCCAACAAGCGCGTTTTAAACGTTGTTCAGAAAATGCCCCAGCGTAGCACAATGTTAATCTGCCGCGCTCGGATTCGTTGGTGCAGCCCTTATACACGGATACACGAGACGCCATATACACTCCGCGTCTGAGCAGCGATAACATTGGATAAGAAATATTGCCGCAAAATCTCATATTAAACTAGCCTTGAAAAATGCTCTAAGAGTAGAGCAGGAAAAAAGGGCGATTTTTCCCCGGGCGTATGTTTAGACAGAAAAGATGTGGACTAGTCTGAGATGGACATTATGTGGACTATAGGAAATTTGCATTTGGTTTGGGCAGCTGCTCACTGAATAAAAATTTCTACCATATGATAATGATTTGTTTATATATTGATCTAATCACACAGCACTGTTGCATTTTTTTAGTTTGATGAAATGTCAATTTAAAAAATCATACTCACAGCAATCTTTGAAAAACGCGAAATCGCCAATTTTTCAATTAGAATGTTATATTTGTATGTGTAAGAAACAACTATAAATTTGAAAAAGTGGCGATTTCGCGCTTGTCAAAGATTGCTGTGAGTATGCTTTTTTAAATTGACATTTCATCAAACTAAAAAAATGCAACAGTGCTGTGTGATTAGATTAATGTATAAACAAATCATTATCATATGATAGAAATTTTTATTTAGTGAGCAGCTGCCCAAACTAAATGCAAATTTCCTATAGTCCACATAATGTTCATTTCAGCCTAGTCCACATCTTTTCTGTCTAAACATACGCCCGGGGAAAAATCGCCCTTTTTTCCTGCTCTATTCTTAGAGCATTTTTCAAGGCTAGTCTACCATTTTTTTAAATTAAATTAAAAAATAGCCTAATAAACTATAGTTTTAGCTGCGCAATGACATATGTTTATAATCATTCCGTTGCCGAGATATACTTTTTTAAATAAAATATAATAAAATAATAATAATAAGAAGATGATGAATTAAAATTACAAATTTTACCCACGTTGTTTAATTATAGTTAGTGCGGTGCAGTTGCGCTCCAGACAAAGTTTACCTACGTTCTCTAAATATAGTTGGCGCAATGCCATGTGCCAATGATTGCAATTATAATTTTTAAAGTAAAAATAATAATTAGAAGAAGAAGATGAATTAAAATTACAAATTTTACCCACGTTGTTTAATTATAGTTAGTGCGGTGCAGTTGCGCTCCAGACAAAGTTTACCTACGTTCTCTAAATATAGTTGGCGCAATGCCATGTGCCAATGATTGCAATTATAATTTTTAAAGTAAAAATAATAAGAAGAAGAAGATGAACATGAATTACAAAATTTACTCACGTTCTCTAAGTATAGTTGGCGCGGTGCCGTGGGTTAAATTGCAATGTGGCACTCCGCACCACCAATGATTACCGGCGTGTGGCGCTCCCGCGCCACCAACGCTTATTATTATTTTTACCCGCTTTTTTTGTGCGATTTCTATGAGGGAATGTTGGTTGTCTGCACTGTACAATCCTTATTGTTGCCAAAAAGCTGTTATTGTGCGATTGGGAGTTTTTATTTGTCTATTTTTCAAATTTTTTATTTTGATCGATAAATCGATAACAAGGACCTAAATGAAAAAAGTGCTTCCTAAGAAAGTTGCGTAATTCCTTCTTCTTTCTAATCAGCCCATGATTATTTTTGATCAATCAGTAACGAATGAGGAATATCGCTTTTAAGGATGGAGCGTTGGAATAATAATAATAATAAGAAGAAGAAGAAGAAGAAGAAGAAGAAGAAGAAGGTTCTGAATTTCAAAATTTACCCACGTTCTCTAATAATGGTTGGCGCGACGCCACGGGGCTAAATCGCCCCGTGGCGCTCCAGCGCCACCATGATAAAAGCAAAAAAGCTTTTAATAGCTATTTTAAATTAAAAATATAATATGCTAAGATTTTTATGTATTTCTAACATTTTAATGCTTTATTATTATCTTACATAATAAACGAAGAATAACGTAAATGTTTCATTAGTTTCCTGACATGTTGTGCCTGAAGTTGACATGGCTTTTTCAAGGTTTTTAGTGTTTAACTACTGAATTCTGAAATTTAAAAGAATTATTAGGTTCTTTGATAAGCTTTAAGAGATATCCAACCTCATTAAATCCAAAACAGAAAAATTTAATCTACTTTTTTAAGTTCTGGAAAATTATTCGTTTCCTTCAACTGGCAGCAAAAAAAGCACCTTTCTTTAAGGGAAAAGCGGAACAGAAATTTGCATATTACACGACACGCCTTCACGATGTTTATTCTAGAGTGTTGACGCGTAAAAATTTTAACTCTGTCTTATTAACACGTCTAAGACGCAGGGTGTAAATCACGTCTGGCGTCTGACTTTGTAAAGAAGAACCGATTAGGAAACAAATGAAATAAAAATAAAATAAAAAGTTAGCTTCAGTTAGTACTAAGTTAAAGTCGCATTTTTTAACCTAAATTTTAAAAAAAGTTAAAACAGCTTTACTAAACTATAGATTGGAGAGTTCTGACACTTTTTTGTTTTCAATTTATTTAGAAAACTAAATAAAGGGATCTTAATTAAATCAAAATCGTAAACAGTAACTACGGTGTTATGCCAGAACGCTGTAAAGTAATCGGTTGTACTACAATAATAGTTGTGTAAGTCGTGTAAAAATAATTTTCAATCGATTGGCAACACCGTTCGCGAATCTTTCGCGGAGCGTGTTATAAATATAATACGATATCAACGTTACGTAGCATATCGTCGCTACTACAGCAAAATGAGCCACAGTTCGTATAAAATATTTGTGCCTGTGACTCATTTTAAATTTAGAACAGGACCCTATTAACTAAGGAATGAGTCACAGTCACATGTATTTTATAATGACTGCGGATCATTTTGCCGTAGTAACGACGATATACATTCCAACCGTGTGAAGTCGGGGAAGTTATGCAAACTGAAGCGTGTCAAAATATTCGTCGCCGAACATAATCTTTCCGCGGTGGGCAAAGGTTGGCGTTTTATTCAAAACTTTCCTCTCTTCGACAAATCTAAGAATCCAAATTGTTTGTTCCAAAATCCGATCACATCAAACCTCGGCGTACGGCATCTTGATTTTCAAAATAACCATTCCTATCATACAGCTACAGAATTTATATCAAATGTCCAATTTGTAGTTTTAACATGTTACAAAGCACTTAGGCTGTAATTGGGCGAATGGAGAAAAAAAAGGCAAAATATTTGTATTTTTAACCGTGCGCGCATTGCTTAACACCACTAGAAATGACCTCTTTGATATTAATGCATCGAGGAATTGCTGATTTACTAGACGACAAGATGGTACATAAAATTTTGATTACCTATTCGGCGTTTTATGCAAGTTAGCGCCAAAAGAAAATGCGTAAATATTTATAAACTTTTATATATGAAAACTGAATATGCAAAATTATTAGCTTAAGGAACGCTGAATCGAAAAATTCGATTAGAGACGCGCGACCATTTTTTTGCTGCCAATAATCTTGTAGTTAAAAAACGTTAACACACGCTTTTAATATAGGACTTGACTTACTAAAGCGCATCGGCTTTTACAAACGGCACATGCGTATTGAATTAGCCACTTTTGGTAATACTGACACTGTCAACAGGGCCGCTTTCCAGGATGATTGTGCTTCGTAGTCGTGTGATGTAAAGCGCTTCAGTTGACATTGCCCGTTACCCTTATGCAAATATATAGGAGATGCGAACACGTATTACGAGGGACAAGTGAGATATGAAATGTTTTAATAATATCGCTCGGAAAATCTTGTCGGCAGTATCGGACAGAAAAAGGATGTTGAAAGTTGTAAGGTTGGAATCCAGTTAGTAACCACTCTCTGTATCTCTCCACCCCGCCGCACTGCAGTGCGCCAGGCAGTTTAACACATCCTGAGCATTAGCATTTGTTTGCTATTTTTGATTTCTTAAACTATGCTTATATCAAAATGAAAAATGAAAGATTATAAAAGTTTATAAATATGGGGTTTTAGTGTAAACTGTGCACAGTGCGGCGGCGAGTAAAGCGGCATTGTTCGAGATCGCGCCGCCGCCGCCGAGTAGATTCGCGGTGTGGGTTTTCTGACGCGTTGTTGTTTTTATTTTCTATTTGCCTTTTTCCTCGGTACTCAGCCTGTTATGCTGGTGAATGGCGAGGAAATCAGGTGGATATAGACACCGCCATCGAGATTTTTTTATAAATTTTTTGTTAATTTTTGCAATTAGGACACGCGAATTCGTCCTTTCCTTCAAACAAATCGATTTCACCTAATCTTACAATTTTTGTCATCATTGCGGTAATAACCGGTTAATTGTCGATTTGTCAGCTGTTAGTTTGAATTAATTCTGCTATTTATAGATGTAATCCGTTAAGATATATTTTATTAAGGCTCATTATATTCTATTATGCCACTGTTACGCGGACAATAAATACTGTACGCTTTTTCTCCCAACTATTGAAGTGTCAGTTTTTTTGCGTGTGACTTCGAGAGATTGAACGGTTTTCGCGTATGAAGAAATATTATGAAATTTAATTATACTGATGCTGGCTGGCAAAACAACCTTTTGAAATAACGTATTCTGGCGCAGTAAAAAAATTACTTAGCGTTTTGCGTACCGAAGCTCTAGTGATAGTCTTGACTCAGAAAAAACTATGTTGCGATACAAATAATAATATAATGTAAGTCTACTGTATAATATGTGGTTATGCAGTCAGCACGGAGTAATTAATTTTACGTTGCTGTTTAAAACGAAATCTTCTTTTGATATTTCCATTAGAATATTAGTTTTTTAGATTTTTTTTTTCTAAATTTTAACATCAGTAAGGCAGGAACAAATGATTTGTGAGATTATTCTGTTTTTGCCTAGTTCTTTACAATTTTTAAATTAAAATAATTGAAATTTTATAAATATAATAGAAAAGTGTTCTATATTATGCTATATCTGCTTGATTATGGAGATTTTCACCAAATAGTCATGATATTGAGAGTAATCACGGTCTGATGAGACTTTCAATCCCTTAAATTTTATATACTATAAATTGCAAGTAAGTAATAGTTTACTGTTTTAACGCATATTTTAAACCAGTCTGTTTTATTATTAGCTATTTTGCTTTCCTCACGCAATTTTACAAACGATTTGTGTAACGTTTAAATTTATTTATTAATCGAGATATATATACAGGTCTTCACATTATTTTCCGCATGGCGAAAATAACAACCAACCGCTAAAATCAGTACCGTTTGATAGTCACTTATTATATTCCTAGGAATTTTCACAAAAGGGATGTGAACTGCGTTCACAATTATTGACTCTTGGGATTTTTACTGGCAAAAAAGTGCGTTCGTGATCATTTTTGATGTTCCCGTTGGCTCGCCCACTTGGTGCTATCTACTTGTTTTAAGGTGAGCTTATGTTTCATGAAATATCCGGATCCAAACCCGTATACTTCTAAAGCTAGCGTCAATGAGTCATTAATCCTACTCGTTTTTTTTTTCACTTGTAAAATCAGAATTGATGCGAGCGTAATGAGTCAAAGTTATATTAATTTTGTACCAATTTCATTGAAATCCATAATATTAAATAAATTTTCATTTTACTTAAACCCTTTTTTGCGTAGCAATGAGGTATCTTTCGTTGCCAGCAAAAGTAATGAAACCACTAAGCCCGGTTTACAAAGTAACAGATAATCGTGTGTGGCAGTGAAAACAAGATGTTTTGAAATCACCATACCAGCCGTCTGACCAATCAGCGCAAAGCGCGACTAAAGGCTTCCTTTGAATTTCAGAAATAAAACTGTATGGCACAGCGTACGCTTTCGCGCTGATTGGTTGAACGGCGACAGGCGACAACGCTGATATGATTGATTCCGTAGCATGCTATCATTCCCGGGATTATCTTTTTTTCAGCGTGGACTCGCTTCTGTTTTTCCTGTCCGTTTCTGAACACTATACTCTATAGTATTCACTTTGGTTTTTATCTGTTATGTTTTAAAAATTATAATAGCTTTTTGTGAAAAATTGCTTAAAATCTTAATTATGAGATGATCATATATTTTTATTAGTTTATGTCGGTAAGTTTTAATTTACGTTCCCTGCTGATGTTTTTTATTCAATTCAGTATGTTTTTTTCCTAAATTTAACTTTTAGATTATTTTCAAGCATATTCTACGGAACTTTGGCTAAACATTTATTTATTATGAAACTTAATATATTCATTTTTTTTTATTTAATAACAACCTTTATTTATTACTATTAATTTTTTGCGAGTAGTTTTGTATGTTATTTGTTGACTTGATAAACTAAATTTTTTGAGTTTTTATTCAAGACTTAAAAACATGAATTCAAACATTTTTTAAATCTTTAAGAATCTTTAAAAACGTAAAAAATGTTTAATTGTTTAATTTTATGTGTTTTGTTTAAAAATAAAGATTGAGTCAAATTGCTATGTTCTGTTTCTTGTTTTTTTCTTGGAATTGCAACTTTTTATTATCTTAAAATTTTTACTAATGCATGTAGCGATAATGTTTACTACAGCACAGCTCTCAAACACGTTTTTAAACTGAGCTTTTTTTATGTTTTTTTAACATGTGGACAAAATTAATGACTCTGCGTTCTAAAGTTTCATGCGTGTAAATTACTTCACGTAGTAATCAAATTGAAAAAATAAATACAAACTAAAACATTAAAACCCGTCCACGCAACCAAATTTCATTTTTGTTAAATAGTTTGCGTTTTAAAGTGTGTAAAAATAATTTCACTTAATCATCAAACAAAATATAATAATTTAGAACATTAAAATTGTTTGAACAGTAAATTTTAATTAAAAAATATTTTTTTAGATTTTTTCGTAAGAAAAAAAAAAATAACGGGGAAATACGCCTTTTGCGGGGGGCTTCCCCCCCCCCCCCCGAAAGGGGGACCCGCCGGGCCCTTGAGCGATTGCCTTTAGAGCTGACTCTTGGATCAGATAATGAACCCAGCGAAACATTTGCAAACAAAATTTGCAAAAAACGCCTCAGCTGGCGGGGGCCCTAGAAAACTAAGGGTGCACCCCCATGGTTCACTACGGGATCTTTTAAGGATACTCCTCTTTTCTCGGACCTCACCCCCCACCCCCACAAGGGGGGCCCGGCGCACCCCCCCATCCCTTGCCGCCGCCCGTCTCTCGGGCAAAGACCCAGCACCCAGCCGCACACAAAGCAACAAAGAACGCACAGCCGGCGCGGCCCGCGGGGGACAGGAACCTCCCCGGGGGCAACCCCAGGGTCCTCTAAGGTTAAATTCAGCTTTTGGCTGGGGACTTTCACCCCGCACCCACAAAAGGTGGTACCTGGCGGATCCTTGAGCGATTGCCTTTAGAGCTGACTCTTGGATCAGAGTAATGAACCCAGCGAAACATTTGCAAACAAAGTTTGCAAAAAACGTCTCAGCTGGCGGGGGCCTTAGAAAACTAAGGGTGCATCCCCATGGTTCACTACGGGATCTTTTAAGGTTAAATTCAGCTTTTGGCTGGGGACTTTCACCCCGCACCCACAAAAGGTGGTACCTGGCGGATCCTTGAGCGATTGCCTTTAGAGCTGACTCTTGGATCAGAGTAATGAACCCAGCGAAACATTTGCAAACAAAGTTTGCAAAAAACGTCTCAGCTGGCGGGGGGCCTTAAAGAGGTGCCATCCCGATGGTTCACTACGGGATCTTTTAAGGTTAAATTCAATCCCCCCCCGGCGACTTTCACCCCGCACCCACAAAAGGTGGTACCTGGCGGATCCTTGAGCGATTGCCTTTAGAGCTGACTCTTGGATCAGAGTAATGAACCCAGCGAAACATTTGCAAACAAAGTTTGCAAAAAACGTCTCAGCTGGCGGGGGCCTTAGAAAACTAAGGGTGCATCCCCATGGTTCACTACGGGATCTTTTAAGGTTAAATTCAGCTTTTGGCTGGGGACTTTCACCCCGCACCCACAAAAGGTGGTACCTGGCGGATCCTTGAGCGATTACCTGGCGGATCCTTGAGCGAGCGAAATAAATTACGAAATGAATTTTAATGAAGTGCCTTTTGAATAAAGATATTCTAATTCAAAATAACATAAGATTATACATTAAGTTTTGATTCACACAGCTGGGACAAGTGACAATATAATAGTTCTAAATGCGTGCGAAAATTGTAAATGTTGTAAATTGTAAAATGTAAACGTAAATGTAAATTGTAAAAATTGAAAATGTAAACGCGTGCGAAACGAGTTGTCACTTGTCACTCCAATGTAAACCAGGGGCTTATTTCATAAAGACGTTTGTAAATTTTCATTTTACAAAACTCCGCCTATTTTTTGTAAATTACATGATAGAGAATATAAGACATGGCGAATATTGATCGGTCAGCGGAGATGAAATGACGTGGCTGCGACCAATCAGCGCAGAGCAGTGCGCTCAGATGCTCCCCCTGGATTACAAGTCGAAAAACCTTTATCGTGTATTTTACAAAAAATAGGCGGAGAATTGTAAAATAAGTATTTACAAAGGTTTTTATTAAACAGGCCCCAGCCCTAAAAATTTTTTTAATCTTGGTAAAAAATATTGCCAATAATGCAAGGTCATATGCGCACCGGGCTGGGTCATGGTTTTTTAGCTTTATTTGGGAGCCCCGTTGGAGTAGGCCGAAATTTCTAATATACTCGCGGGCCAGGCGTTCAACTTTTTTAGAATATCGAAATAAAAAAAAATTAAAAAAAAAAAATAAAAAAATAAAAAAAAATTAAAAATGTGGGTCGATGGCCGGCCCGGGCCGAGAAGGGCAAAACCTACTCCAAAACCGGTAAAGAAATTCAGCGACTAAGTTAGCCAAAGTTAAGCCTAAGCAAAATCTAAGCTAAGTTTAAGCTAAGCTTAAGCTAAACTTTAACAAAACTTAAGTCGGAGAAAAACTCAAGCCTTAAGCCTAAGCAAAAGCAAACCTAAGTCTAAGCCTAAGAAAAAACCTCTAAGCCTAAGCAAAATCTAAGCTAAGCCTAAGCAAAACCTAACCCCAAGCAAAATCTAAGCCTAAGCAAAACCTTAGCTAAGCAATACCTAACCTAACCCTTCCCTTGTCATTTTTAAGGTAGGTTTTTGCCTTCCGCGCCCGGGGGCCGGTCCGAGCTAAGAATATTGCGAGCTGGTCTGGACGGGCTGTACTGCGGGCTTTCCAAATCTCGACTTTTTTACAATTTTGTAAAAAAATAATAATAAAAGAAAAAAATATATATATATATATCAGTTGAAACTGTATTTTTTGATTTTTTTAAACGATAAAAAAGAAGCACAATTTAATCGACTTTTTTTTCTATGCTGAATAAACAAAAAAATCTGACTTTAAAAAAAAAATTTAAAACACCTATTCTCGACCCAAATCACACTATCAAAAAAAGTGGCGAAATAAAACGGACTTTTCTGCCAATCTATTTAAAACTTACTTGTGTTCGCAACATTCAGGAAGCTTTATTAGTTTATCCACTCTTATGAATTTTTACTGTATTATTGGGTTAAGAGCTTGTACAGGTAGTTGTTTTAAATTACCTGACGTTGCTTGGGACTGGAAGGATTTATGCCAAAACGTCAACCAAGTGCAGAGTTACTGGTTCAAATTTAGCCCTAGGCACCAATTTTTCAATTAGTTTTAAAAAATTTGCTTAAAAAATAAAATTCAAATAATATTTGATAAAATAAGGCTACCGGTAATATATAATAATAAGAAATAGAAAGAGTAAAAAGTAATAAAACTGTGATATCAATTAGTTTTATACTCCTTTAACATAAAAAGTTGCTTAATAATAAAATAAAAATTAAAGTTCTATAGGCAAATAAAATCTAGCTGACCGTGATATATGCAGTATTAAATCAACTATTTAACAACAAAACCATTCAAAATTTTTCACTAAAGCGGATTAATAACATAGATTTAAACTGTATTTTTAAAATTATTTATCAAATTACTTATTTTGTAACCTAAATGCAAATTTTTTAAGGGCTAAAGTTGGTTAATTTTTGTCTATTTTCTGAAAAGGTGGAATTAAAAAAATTCTGTGTTCTTATTTATTTAAAAAAAAACACGTCACTACCGCACAATTTTACTTGGTCCCCTCATGTCTGCATTCTAATTTTCAGCGTCAACCAGATAGCTAGAAGTTGATTTTAAATCCAATTTTATTAATAATTTTAATTAAAAAGGAAATATAAGTATTTATATTGGAATTTAAAAGTTTTTTATTATGTTAAAATACCGTACAGTTTTAAGCTTTCCAAACGGCTTCTGCTGGGTTTGTAAAAGAATATTGTATAATAAACTGTTATTATTTTTTTTGTTTCTTTCGTATTGTTATGATAATCACGTATAGGCTTGGTTAACTGCGTTACCATATTGTTATATTTATTCATTCACACATTTTGTTTATTTGAAAAGAGCAGAGCGCTACCGATATTAACTTCTGCTTACGTATGCTCATTTTAACTAAAATCCAGTTTTAAACCTATCCGTTACTTACAAAAAATGTAACTCCTAACTTTTTCATACTTTATTGTTCATGATATTTTGTATGAAGCTTTGGAGGGAAAAACTGTTGAATTTTTTTTATATAATAATTAAGGTTGCTGAATTTTTTAGTTCAGAATTCATCCACTTATGACATATTAAATATTTGTTAAAAACGAGCAAAACTCTGAAAAATATAGCAATATTCTTTTAAAGAAGATTCTCTTAACAGAAATATTCTCTTAAAGACAGTATGCAAAGTCAATTTTTTCCAAAACCTCTCGTTTATCACTGAATGCAAGCAATAAATCGTTGATTTTGTAAACTTTACAAACCAAAAATTGTTCTATTTATAAGTTTTAAATGTATTTTTTGTTTATAATTTCAGTTTTTTTTATATATTAAGCCATTTTAGGCCAATGATTTTTGTATTATTTAAAGTGATTTAGGCATTTTTTAGAGATTAACCTTTAAGTACCAAATACAATGCATATTCTTTTTGCAGCAATCTTTTTGATTGCAGATATTTTTAGGTTTGGCCCATATTACAAAGCAAGCTCTTGAGACAGTATTTTTCTATGCATTAAACAGATGTTAAATTATATTTTGTATTGTCGTCGTATATTATTTACATTTCAATAATGTTTTAAACCATGTGTTAAATTTATTTAAGACTATAGTGCACTTGTTTAAACTTAAAATTACACAACGTGACTTGTTCGGTTTTTAAATTATAGCAGTTTTCATATAGTTAATGAGTTTGCCAATTAACGGGTTTTATATTTTTTGACATAAGCATAGGTAAATAATTCTGGGCTTAATTATTTTTATAATAATTTATTTTACAATCTTTTTGGCACAGTACAATATAAAATTCGTTTTACTGGCTTGAATTTCAACTACTAATTTTTGTTCAGTTTTGGGAACAGTTAAATATAAGTATAAATATTGTCAAGAATATATAACACTAGAGAATGTCCGACTGGACACTAAATTTTCGATCAAAATTTTGCTAGAAAAGTTGCACATGCACATTTTGTGGACTTTTCTCGCATAATTCGTTATTTCTGCTAGTTTTCTAGAGCAGCGATTTTTAACGCAGTGTTTGTTTTTTTTGCGAAAAAATTGCGACTTTCTTTGCACTCAATGCTGCTTTTTTGCACTGCGATAAGTTTGGCACAAAAAAACTCTGCGTATCTACGACTTTTCTAGCGAAATTTTGTCGAGAAATTTAATATACAATACAATTAAACATTCTCTTGTGTTATACATTCCTTATATTATCCAATGCCTGCCCTATTATTATTATAATAATTTACTAAAAACTAAAGAATTAAAAAGTATAGTATTATACATTATATTCTAAATGTTTTGTAAATCAAAACTTTTTCAAATCTTGTTAATATTAAATAACATTTGGATTAAATAGTGTTAAAAACTTAATTCGGGCAAAAACCAAAAATTTCGTTTAAAATGGACGGAGTTTTAGAGTATAATATTTTTGGAATATTACTAATCGTCGTTACTACGGCAAAATGAGCCACTGTCATTATAAAATACACGTGACTGTGACTCATTCTGTAGTTAATAGGGTCCTGTTTTAAATTTAAAATAAATCACAGGCACACATATTTTATACGAACTGTGGCTTATTTTGCCCTAGTAACGACGTAATGTAAAAAAGTTGTTCCCACTCCTAAATATTATGTTAAGGAGCCTCGGCTAATTAAAAGATGCAGAACTCCACGCCTTTAAATAAATAATTTTATATCTTATTTAATTCTGAAAAGATGTTTAGAGTTTTTCCTTTCGCATTTTAGGACTATTTTATTGTTTTTATTAGAAAAATAGTTTACAAAAAAGTTTTAAAAACCTTTTTAATGGATTATTTTTTAATTATTCTTTAAATTAACACAAAAGAACACAAGACAGAACTCTGTAGCTCCGGGTAATTATCTAATTATTACTAATTTATATCTGTATCCTTATAAATCCAGATATCAATTCATGATATTACATGACATTTTACGTATATAGCAGCCACCAGTGGCGGAAATTAAGCTAGTTTCACTTTGCAATTTATATGGGAAAATACCTTAATCCTCAAATATAATATTAAAACTAAGAAGCTGTGTTATTTTATACTCATTTTTGCAATTGTTCATATATATATATATATATATATATATATATATATATATATATATATATATATATATATATATATATATATAATATATATCGTTAATCGCGTTTTTATGAAATAAACATATTCATAACTGTAAAACAATTTTTTATAATATTTAGTATTTAGTAATTTTAGAAAACAAAAACGTTGCTCATGGTTTTGCTTGATGATGTCTTCGGTTAGGAATTGTCAAGATGACTACAGCCATTTCTTTTGAGCAGCACGTACAACAGAACAACGAGCGTTTGGCTACAATTCGAAACGTAAGTTTGTTTAGACGACAAATATCAAATAATAAAGAAATTATTATAAGATTTAAGCCCCATCAGAAAAACAATGAAAAAATTTAACTGATCATACTGTGCAAACAATTT
>JASAMX010016166.1:0-42071 GCA_030248175.1 Microlaimidae sp. YZB2_3
ATAGACACCTTGCACCAAAAATGCAGTTTATACATAAAGTATGCAATATACATAAGTGTCACCATAATGGATAATTACCGTACTCCCACTTATCTTTTCGTAGTATGCAGATCAATCGATAGAAAGCGCGCGAAATTACAGTATATCTTTTTGACTTATCTTTCGTAGTATGCAGATGAGGCGATAGAAAGCGCGCGAAATTTCTATCGGTTGATCTACATACTACGAAAAGATAAGTAGGAGTACGGAGATCATCCATTACGGTGACACTTATGTATATTGCATACTTCATGTATAAACTGCGTTTCAGTGCATTGTGTCTATTATTAATCAATTTACTTAATTTTTAACCTAAATGCAAAGTTTATAGGGGCTAAAGTTGGTTATTTTTGTATATTTTGTGAAAAAGTGGAATTAAAAAAATCTGCGTTTTTATTTGTTTAAAAAAAATAAAACGTCATTACCGCACAATTTAATTGGTCCCTTCATGTCTGCATTCTAATTTTTAGCGTCAACCACAGATAATTTAACCATAATTATAAGGTTTTTAGCTAAATTCATTAAAAAAAAAAACTTCTGTTAGGCTCTTTCTAAATTTATTTTAATCTAAATTTAGTGCTAAATGTTGTCGGAGACGACGCAAACAAGAAATATTTTCAAAGAGACAGCCAACGTTCTATAATTAAACCATTTTCCTGGTCAACTCGTCTTTTTTAATGTTTTAACATTAAATATACAGAAAAATATTATAATGCGTTTTTTATGCGTTTGTTTATAATGCGTTCGTTAAATGCGTTTGTTTGTTATATATGCGTTTATAAATTTCGTTTGTTCATTCTAGTTAATAATTAAAAAACAAACCTCCAAATCTGTAAAATATACAGAATAAAACTTAATAACGGTGAATCAAGCACTCAACTATATGTTCTAACAATATGTTAAGTCGTTTTTCACATATTTAAAAAGAATAAAAAAATTTCTTTAGAAGTAATCCCGTAAACCTTTTTCAAAAAGCGATTTTAATTAGCACATATTGAAAAGAAACAATTATTGCCTATTATTTGAAATTTAATGAATCATCTCTAGATAGTTTTAGCTAGAGAATAAAACTGACAAATAATCTATGTTTTTAAATTATACAGTGTAAGATCATAAAGAGTAAATATTAGTGTGGAATATGAGCTATAACATTTTAGTAGCAAATCTAAAAAATAATTAAATTATATAATTTGAAGCTCGTATTATTTATCGCGAATTTGTTTATCTTTGAACCTCGCGATTAGCATTATTTTTTCTTCTAATTTGAAAATAATCGCGGTTTATGAATGCGGATCCAAGTACTCACAAATCCTTGAATTTTACATATTAGTGATATTAGGATCTCGAAAATGCGTTTTCAACTTTTAATTCATGTGAATTTTTTTGGCAGCGTCGCAATTAGGGTAACTGACTTAATTTCGGCCACCAATTTAGGGTGTTAGAAAATCGGCTTATTTTTAAAACACAAAAGAACTAGCACAAAAGTAACTGGATGAATGTTGAATAAAGTGTTTTTGCAAAAGCTTTTTATTTGTGGTATTCTGCATTATCAACATTTTTATACAAAAAGTGATTTTTTGTGATTTTCTGGATTTTTGTTTTGTGTTTAAACTGCATCAAATTTAGAACGAAGCATTTTATAACTTTAAAATAACTTCTATTTAAAGCTCAAAACTGTAAATTTTCATGTTTTGTATAATTTCTTTAAAATCACTTTGAAATGCGTTTAACTAACTGCGCATTTTAGGATTCCGTTAATTTCGGCCACCCTAAAATTTACGTGAAAGAACCTGTTTAACATGATTTGCACCATTATATGTACGGGTGGGGTTACATAACACATAATTTACCATGAACATACCGGAAGAAATTTCCTAAAAATAATATTAAAACACAATAAAAAAGTTAGGTTATTTTCTTGGCGGAGGGATGCAGTCATATACTGAATATAGTAAAACTCAATGTCAACGGAGTTTCCCCAACCAAGTACGCAACCCACCAGTTACCAAGATATAGAGTACCAATATTTTAAAAACTGTGAAAGTAAATTAAAACACGGTAAAAATGTCAGGTTATTTCCTTTCGCGGAGGGATGCATTCATAAGAATTACGTAGTAAACATCTGTGCGGGCTAGAGTAATCCAACTTTCAGTGTACTAGGTTTGATCTATCAAAAAACCGGTAGATGAATGTCTCAAAGATTTTTGAAATGCAGTAAAAAACTCAGATGGAAGTTAAAAAGGTTATTTTCTTGGCGGATAGGATTTACAGTCAGATAGGAAACGTCAAAGATAGGCAAGGGTTGGTGTAGAAATATGCCACTCTTTAACTTTTTTAACGTCTTGTTTATTCTTAAAGTTGATAATTTTGGTTTATGTAGTCGTTTTGTTGTGTTTTAGGCTTTTGTTTTTGTTTTTTTTTAAATCTAAAAGGTGGCCGAAATTAAGGCGGATTTTGTGTTTTTGTAATTTTTAGGTTAAAAATATAAAAAAACTTAATAGAGTGGAATAAAATTTTTACCAGGTTTTCTTTAAAGTTGACTGGCTGTAACAAAAGCCATTTGATGTTAAAATATTTTTTCACACCAAAAAAATTCAACAAAAAACACGTGTTATTAAAACTTAGGTTTTTACATAATTATTTAAAGTCTTGCTAATAGCTATAAAAGTTTGCAAACCGGAAAAAATTAAGTTATATGTACCAAGAACAAAACCTAAGAATAAATAAACTTTTTAAAACATGTATCGTTCGTTTTAGCAATAGTTATAGCCAGTTTTTTGTAGGTGGCCGAAGTTAATGGCACACGCCTTAACTTCGGCCACTATAAAAACAAAGTTTAAACCTCCACTAATTTTTAAGTGTAACAGAAATTTTTAAATTTTGCACTGGAATAACAAAAATAGCTGTCGTTTGATTTTTAGACCAACTCCTGGCTCAATTAGAAGTGCCAGGAAAAACTTAACCAAAAAAATAAAAAAGGTGGCCGAAATTAAGTCAGTTACCCCATAGCTTACTGTGCGAGTAGGATGCGTAGTTAAATCTCTAGAGTTGATTTGATGATTTCATGAATTTTTAAAACGTGTTTGAGTTGCAGTTAATTTATATTTGTTATTTATAAAATAAACATAAAAATAGTTAAGTTTTATTACAAAATTGTGTGTTTTGGTTTTTTTGTAATTTGAAACTAAAAATAAATTCTATTAGGGTGAAAATAGATGAGTCGTAAAGTAACCACTCGTTTTTTGAGAAAATATCACGTGCAGAAAAACACATGACGCAACTGAATAATAATTCGTTACATTTAATCGCTAAAACTTTTTTAATTTTTCTCGCTCGCGGGTTTATTGTTTATTTCTTCTGACGGAGAGCGGTTACGCCCTTAATTTAAGCCTAGGAGACTTTAGCTTTAATAATTTTACTTTTAACGCTCTCAGCAAATGTACTTTTTTATTTTACCGTTTAAAGTTTCTTATCAAAATCTCAAGACATATTTCGAATTTATACACATCGAATATTTAAATAGCTTCAAGGTTGTTCTTTAAAAGCTAATATAAATGGTAAGATTTGTTGATTATTTTTAATGTTATACAATGATGAAAACGGAAGGTGTGTAATTTCCCTTGTTTTTAAAATGATTTCAGATTTTTGTTTTTACATCAATGTGAAAATTACATATTGTTTAAAAAAATTATTGAGCAATCTTTATTCGATTATTTTTAATAAAGAAAATGATTAAAATAATTCATGGTCGTCTGATTTTTGGCCCCACAATATTTTTTCGTGTTAAATGTTCGGCTAAATACTATTAAATTTGCCGCACGTTTTTTAATGCACTTCGTATTTTTGGCCAAAAAAATCGCAGGTTTTTTGTACGGCAAACGCAATATTTTAACAAATACTGGATCAACCTTGACAATCAATGTATCAAAAAAAAAGTTGCCACTCTTTTTAAACATATTATTTGTAATTTTTTATACCCATCGAGCATAATTATTGAGCATGTAAGTTTTTAAAACCTATTAAAAATTTATTTTCGACCAGTTAGTAGGGTAACTGACTTAATTTCGGCCACGCCTTAATTTCGGCCACCAATTTAGGGTGTTAGAAAATTGGTTTATTTTTAAAACACAAAAAAACTAGCACAAAAGTAACTGGATTAATGTTGAATAAAATTTTTTTGCAAAAGTTTTTTATTTTTGTTAATCTATATTATCAACATTTTCATACAAAAAGTAAATTTTTTGTGATTTTCCTAATTTTTGCTTTGTGTTTAAACTGCATCAAATTTAGAACGAAGCAATATATAACCTTAAAATATCTTCTATTTAAGGCTCAAAGTTGTTAATTTTCATGTTTTGATATTTTCTTCAAAATCATTTTGCAAAGCGTTTAACTAACTGCGCATTTTAAGATTCCGTTAATTTCGGCCACCTGAAAATTTAAGTGAAAGAACCTGCCGTTTTTTGCTGTTTTTAAATATCATTGTACTACCGTACTTATAAAGAATTTTTTTTGCTCGTTTGACTTTGTTTTGACGTTTTTTAAGCCAAAAATAAAAATTGAACAAAAAATACAAATTATTAAAACTTGTTTTTTTAAGGTTTTGACATAATTATTTAAAGTCTGGCTAATAACTATTAAAGTTTGAAAACGGGAAAAATTAAGTTATATGTACCAAGAACAATATCTAAGAGAAAATTTGCAACCTTTAGAAATTTTTATTGTTCGTTTAAGCAATAGTTATGGCCAGTTTTTTGTAGGTGGCCGAAATAAATGGCACGCGCCTTAATTTCGGCCACTATAAAAAGAAGACTTTAAATCTCCACTGATCTTTAAGTGTAACAGAAATTTTAGAATTTTGCACTGGAATAACAAATATAGCTATTGTTTGATTTTTAAGCCAAATTTTGGTTTGATTGAAAAAGCCAGAAAAAACTTATTCAAAAAAATAAAAAAAGGTGGCCGAAATTAAGTCAGTTACCCTATAGTTACATGTAGTTTGTATTGTCTAGTCCACGAGAATCAGTGCTTTAATAGAAGTACTGGAAACAACAAAATATAATAAAAACACTTAATATAAATATAATACTTAAATTTTGAACTTTGAATTAAAATTTTATAGCTTCCGCGAAAAATCGCCCCTGGGACGATTTTCTCCCAGGTCAATTCACCCCCTTGTCAATTCGTTTTCTGCCGAATTCGCTCCTGCCATTTTTTATAAACGAAAATTTTATAAACTTTACTACTTGACCATTCGCTCCTTAGACAATTCGTTCAGCGGACAGTTCCCTAATTTGATTGCTCCCTGGGAAAATTAATTTAAAGTAGGTCACACGATATTATCTTGTTTTTTAGAAACGTCATTTTCAAAAAGCATTTTTATTTGGAACAATTTGATTTCTAAATTTTTTAAGCGCTTTTTATAACACTTATTTCGCTGGATACAATTTAATCACGATTTTTTTTTGCAAAAAGATAAGGTGGTTGCCAGACATCATTTCCTACAAAACAATTAACTTCCAGATTGTATCGCCGGTGCAATTTTTAATGAATAGTTTATTTCCACTTCATTTTTTACACAGTTTTTTTTATTTTATAATTATAATACAATAAGTGCAATAAACAATTATTACACAAGCTAAAAAATTTAACGAGATTTTTCTTAACGAGATTTCGAAATTGCTTTTGGTTTTTTCTTGAGTACTATTGTCTGAGTATTCACTGAAATTTAGTGATGGACGCAAGCAACATTAAACACAAATAACAACTATAAATTTTTTGGCTAAGATTTTCCAGAAATTCGAATTTCGAAAGAACCTGAAACCGGAATTTTAAATCGATTTAAAACGGAATCAAAACCGGAACTTATTTAAAAAAAGTACGGAATTTAGAATCGGAACTTAAAACACCAAACATAATACAGCGGAACACAGAACACCAAACATAAACGAGTTGTTTGAGTTTCTCCATAAAAAATAAAAAATCATAAATTTACTTGAAACTTTATGTGGAAAATATAAAAATACCAGAATTTAAAACTTTTTACAATTTTACCATTACAATTTAAGTGATGAATTTTAAAACCAAATATTAAACCGAGGTGAGTTGTGCATGGAGTGTACTGTCCGGAGAGCAAATTGTCCAGTAAGCGAATGGTCCAGAGAGCCAATTGTTCCCAAAGAACTGTTTTGTAAAAGGGCGTATTATAAAAAATCGGGCAGGAAACGAACTTTCCAGGTAAGCGAATTATCCTTGTAGTGGATTGCCTAGAAGTGAATTGTACCGGAAGCAAATTTTCCCAAGACCTAATTGCCGCAAGCGAATTCTCCCCAATTCTCAGCTAGGTACCAGTTTCGTAAAAAAAAATTTCTGTTAATTTTTTACAATCTATTCCCGCCAGTATATATTTTTGTATAACTTTATTTCTTAATTTTTTAGCTTTTTTTAGTCTAAAAAATATTGATTGCAAAACTGCATATTCATATTCATTTTGAAAATACGAATATGGTAAAACGACTTTTGGATTTTTTATATTTAAAATTACTGAAATTCAGCTGCTGTCCATAGTTGATAGAAGTAACATCCCCGTGGAGAAACCAATAAAAAAATAGTCGATATAGAAGCTTAATGATCAAATAATGAAAAATGTTGTGTTGTGTTTAAAATAGTTTTTAATAAAATACAAAGAAAAACAGAACAAAAAAACTAAATGTCTTGTTTTGTTTTTGTATTTTATGTTTTTTTTGCGAAACTTCTAATTTACAAAATGTCAAAAGTCTTTGGAGTCATAAGAAGGGAGCTTGAACACGTCGCAAAATGATGGAAATTTAAGACCGAAAAATATCAACTTGAAGCCCTGAATAATAATTTTTTGTCTGGTTAAATTATATTTGGCTAACCTCGTAAATTTTTATGGCGACAAAAGAGGACCAATTTAAAATGTGCGGTTATGATGTTTCCAAAAAAGCGAATTTGGAATGCCAAATTTTATTTAATTCCTGCTTTTTCGCACTAATATACAAAAATTAAAATCATTCTTGACAAAAATAAGTCAACTTTATCTCTTAAAAACAATTTATTTTGTTCTAGATTAAATAATTTGATAAATACTTTTTAAAAAAGGTATTTAATCCTAAATCGTTTGTGTTGAAAATTATATATTTTTTGACTAATAAATAATCGTTTTAATGCTGCAAATTATTATAGTCAGCTAGGTTTGATTTGCCTATAGGCTTAGTTTTAGGCTTAAGTTTTAACAATTTTAAAGGTTTTTTTTCTGCAACCTACAATGTAAATAATTCTTTCTTCTCGGTTCTATTTTATTAAAATCTCAACTTTAGACAAAGTCATCAAAAATCTCAAAATAGAAAAAATTTAGGATCACATTACAATATCGTCTTTTTTCACTGTCCTTTAAAAAAATATTGTCGTGATAATTATCAGCAGGATAAAAGCAAAAAATTATAATAATATATAGTATTATATTTTTGATAAAAATATTTACCCGGAAGTCACTACGATAAAATGAGCTTCGACAAAAACAAAAATTAAAAAAAGACTATTTTGATAAAAAAAATTATCCTTTGACGCGCTGGCGTTTAACCTGTTTCTGCAGCTTGTATTAAAAGCTTTAATTTAAAATTTGACTAATCCTTCAAGAAAAGCCACCTTTACCGTGTGTTTAAATTTAGCTCTTTAGCAAAATTACCTTGTTCGGATGATTCAAACGTTATATCCACATTATTTCTATTCGTAATAAACAATGGTTAAAGTGTCAGTTTTTGATTAGAAGTTTAGTCGTTTTTCAATTACTGTCTAATACTTACTTTGGCCACAACGAACAAATAATCTTAAATTCAATTTTTGTAAACCCACTTTCCATATTAAATAAAAATTACCGCCACGATTTCGTTTTGTGATAATAGAATTAGGAAGTAAAAAGCCTGTATAAGATTAAATCAATGTCAATAATTTTTTCTAGTTCCATTATATCATAAGATGTAAACGTATCGTGAATTTAGGTCTATACTGTACTGGCTGCCTATTTACTTGTAAACTAAGTTGCAGGAACAAGTATATTATACCGATCATACATTTTTCTGACAATGTAAACGTAATCACTATCGACTGTCGATGAGACTTAGTTTGCAAACGAAAAACAAAAAAAAATCGTAAGACAGCCAAAAAAATACGCAACTTCAAGCTAGAGCCTGGAGCTTTCCTTTTGAAACTTACCCCTAGCAATGAACCTTAAGCCTATAAAATTTCAATTTTTGTATTAAAAATGTTTTATGAGAAACAAGTTTGGGATGTTTGTGGCTCATAAATCTCACAGTTTCCCAGACACTTCAAGTTCCTAGCGTTCAAAGGTTTTCATATGTAATGGAATAAGTTGCTGAACTTAAAACTGCGATAAATAAATGCATTTTATTGCCTATTTTAATCCAAAAGTACCTATTTTCAGTTATAAAACTTAATTTTTTTATTTTTATTTAGCTATGAGTTTTATTTAAAATTAAAAATTTGTCTTCAACAGTGGCTTACAAATCAACCAAATTTAATGCATTTTTATAGCTGTTTATTCTTTCCGAATTATAATATTGGGTTAAAACTTTTGGAATTTAATTTTTTTTAAAAACGTGCCAAAAACTTATGAGATCGGAAGAATATATAATGAACTAAGAACAAGACCCAAATAAATAAAAAAAATTATATATAACCTCGTATTTCTTTTTAAAAATTTATTGCTAAAGTACAACACTCGTCCTCCTCTTAATAAAAAATAAGCAGAGGAGTAATTTCATCCTGTCTTAATTACGTGGTTTATATCTATTCTGTTTCATGGTTCCCCATAGTGTTATAAAATCTGTCTTATCTATCCAAGTATTTCATAAGAAAAAATATATTGTTATTAAAAGACGGTGTTCAAATTGAATTTTTTTAGAGTTTTACTTCGGCTTGTGTTGAAATCAAAACTATTTTATCATTAAAAAAGGTGAAATAATGTTAAAATTCAGGATCGTCAAGTATTTTTTATTAAAATTTATTCTAATCTAATCTAAACTGTGCTGTAAATTATTAAAACATGAAAGAAATTTCAGGTGTGCATATTTCGCTATTGGTACGATTGCTTTAGACCATAGTTTTATTAACTCACATATAATTATCATTAAGTTCTATGCACTAATAAAACTTTGATATAAATCAGTTGTACGGTTAACAAGATATCCTCACCTAAAAATTTTTTAAGCAGATTTTAGTTTTTGTGTTGTTAAAAAAGCAAATAAATACTAAATTTTTAAAACTTATTTAAACAGAATGTGACAATGGCAAATAATTGAAATAATCGTTGCACACACGTTCGCATAAATGCCAATATAAATAAAAATAAAAAAAACTATAATAGTAAGAGCTATTCAGTAATAGTTGATAAACTTTAAATCCAATTAATTTAATTATGTTTAAAAAGTTTATTTTAATTAATTACTTGTTTTTTAATTGTATGCATATTTCTTTTTGCAACAGCAAAATAGTTTATTTATAAATAATTAAATACAAAAATTAATATGCTAACTAGTTTGAATTATAATCTGGGTTATAAAACCTTGTCGTGCAGCATCTGTAATAAAGTTTTAGTTACTTTGCTGAAAGTAAATTAGTTTTTGCTTTGCAGAAAATTTATGTAGCATTGATTTTTTTTATATTTGATCTGAGCGGGTCGTTAAATACTGGTGATGGGCGGAACTTCGGGACCCCCGGAACACCGGAACCGAAACCAGAACCGGAATTGAGGTTTTCCAAAAATCCAAAACAGAAACCGGAACCGGAATTCCAAATTTTGCCCGGAACATCCGGAATCCGCAACCGGAACTGCCTATCACACTGCGTAACCCCCGGAACATACGAACCGGAACAAGAACCGGAATTGTGATTTTTCAAAAATCCGAAATAGGAACCGGAACCGGAATTCCAAACTTTTCCTGGAACCCGGAACCGGAACTCCCCATGACTATTAAATACTATACAATTCCAAACTTTTATATTCGTTATAGTGTAAAATAATTCTGACTGAAATTTATAAAACAGTGTTTCTGAATTTTAAATGGTTGTAAAAACATAAAAGAATTATTTTGGAAATTCTGTTTTTATAATGAATTTGCGAAAAAAAATTGATTGAGCCTTTAGAAAATTCAAGGACATATTTTCAGTGATATCTTGAGTAAAAAGTTTTCATTTTTTAAAAAAAATTTTGTTTTATTAAATTTAATGAACGAATAACTTAAACTATAATTTTACTCTTTATTAAATTTTTATGGTCGAAACTGAATGCAATATTTTGGCTTTTTTCTTTTCCAAAATACTTTTTTTTCTTTTCTTTTATGTTATTTTGTTTGTTTGTTTTGAAGTCATAATAATCAAATAAATTAAACAAATGCACATGTACATTGTGAAAAATATTTAAAATAATTTGAAGGAGGGGTAAACAAAAAGCTAAACACGGGAGTTTTTACGTTATTCTCGGTAATAAATAGAATAAATTGCAACTGAAAATGAATAGATACAAGACATGAATAGATAGGTTAAAATACTTTATGCAAAGTGTCCGAAACACAAAGTCCCAAAGCAAAAACTCCAGAGAACAAAGTCCAAAGAAAATTTTTGAACCTGTTCATATTTTGTCCAAAATGTCCAAAAGACAAAGTTCCAGGAACTTTTGGAAAAACCAATGTTGTTATTTGAACAATCCAAAGGTGGCTTTTGAACAATTTCGAAAGATTGTCCTTTAAACGAAATAGAAACGCTTTTTTTAAATTTTGGAGAATACTTCTTGGTCCACCCAAAAGACAGTCTAAAGTATAAATCACTTTTCAAAACGCAAGTTGAAATATTTCAACTTTTTTCAATGTCCAAAAGAAGAGCTTTAAATTGTTTAAATAACAACTTGGGCTTGTCTAAATTTATGCTTTGGGATTTTTCATTGAGAAACTTTGAATGAAGTTTGAACACTTATAAAAATTCCGTTTGGACTTTTTTTCCGTTCGGACTTTTGTCTCTGGAATTTTTTCTCTTGAGACTTTTATCTTTGGACTGTCGTTTGGAATGTAGTTTTGGGTTTTGGTTGGGTTGTTTAGAAAAATTAACGTTTTCACCGATATTTTGTAGTATAAAAACTAGGTGGCCAATTAAATAATTTGCATATTACAACAGATGTGCAGGCAATTGCTTATCCGTTTTTGAAGCATGTGCAATATGCTATACTTTATGGTTATTTTGCAGGCCCAGTGCAACCTATACTTAGATTTTATTCAGCGTACTATTGTTATTTCAACTTTAAAGCCTAGTTTACACCGGAGTAACAAATCACAACGACTTTTCCGCCGCTGTGGTGTGAACGTGTTTGTTTATTAATAAATAATTTTTAGCGAATTTATTAGCAGTTGTATAATTTAGAAATATTAATCATAGTATACATTTAAAGCGCGATCGCAAAATTCTATTTTTCTGTATCTACTTGTTTCTTTCAATTTAAGTTGTATCAAAAATGTAGTGGTCTTTTACCTTGTATAGATTTTTTCTTGGCCAGGTTTTGCGTTTCATTTGTAATAAAAAACTAAGTTTTTACAAATGAGGCATTTTACTTCATATATGTATTAAATTTTTCATACTAATCTAATGTTTTAGACCTGAGAAAAAACAAACAATTATTCCATAAAAAATTTGGTTTGCAGCAAAACAGCGGATGTGCTCACCCGTTTCTTAATCCTGGAAACATCTGCTACAGAAAACTGAAATATCTACACTTCCCAATTACCACGGCTAATACTCATTCCTATCAAAAATACCAGGCGTAGTTGTACGGTAAATTTTGTATAGAACAGGAAAATTATTGCCCTGGATGAGATTAGTATTTAACTTTGTTCTGAATGGCATAAACTGTTTTAAAAAAATGAAAATATTAGTCACTTTCTAATGAACCTTATCGTAACAAACTTGTGGAACCGCTGTCCCACCACGAAGTTAAAATACCTCGTAAATTTAATATATCTTAAGTTTATTTTTGAAATTGAAAATAATAATACAATTGTTTTAGGAATTTTATGAATATTTTGTGACTATGAACATAACTTTAAAATTTGAGACCATTCCATTTAATTCCTAATTGACCAGAGTCAACTAAACCTTTAAATTTTTTTACATTTGCAAAATTTTAAGGTTAGTAATCATGAAAATTTTGTTGAAAAGTTCATAAAATAGTTCTAAATAAGGTTTTTTTAGTGTAAAAAGTTGGTACAATACCAACCAGCGTCAATCATATGTAGGAGAAAAATTAAAAAAAGATCGATCAAATTGTACATATTTTATGGTTTTAAAAATTTCCGCTTCGTAGGTGCAACGCTACTTACGCGTTTGGTTTTAATTCTTTTTAATGTCTGAATTTCAGAAAATCCTTCCATTTAAAAGTTTATAATAGAGTTTCTGAAATTAAGTTTTAAAATTTTTAATAGTTTTACAACCAGAACAATAATAAAATCTATGAAGCTTTTAAGTTAGTTTCAAAGGACAGTTTCAAACTTTATTTTGCTAATTTGACATCATTGTTCACGAAAATTCTATCTTAGTCATGATTTCCAAATATTATGATGTTTAAAGAAAAAAAAACTTGATTTACCACAAACTGATATATTAAAGCACTTTAACATAGTGAAAAATATCACCGTGTAGCAGTCTTTGTTAAGTATGGGTATAAACTAAAGAAACAAATTTTTTTTTCAATTTTATTTTTTATTTTTGTACTCTCATGCCTACAGTAAAAAACGCTTATTCAGAATTAAAGTCTATATAGATTTAAATCCAACATTTAATAGTTCGACCATTAATAGAAAAATTCACTATCATAGTTAGTATTTGACCACTAAACTTTAACCACAAACCTTTTCAATTGTGCTCGCAGTGTAACATAAATTTTAATCGTGCTCGCAGAGATGAATACAGTACTGCAAGAGTTCTTCAAACAGTACTTTGCCCAGTGATGAATACAGTACTGTAAAAGTGCTACAAAGAATATTTTTCAGTACCGCTCCAATCCAGAGACGGTACCGTACAACTCGGCCTGTTAATAGAGTTATGGACGATCCGCCGCCGGCATGGGCCGATCTGCACAATATCAGCGGCGCTCCAGGCTTGACGTTGTTGTGCAACGTGTGCGACGCCGGGAACAGTTCCCACCCCTCCGATTCCTACCGCCAGTACAACTTTGCCATGATCCTGGTCACCCTGCCGCTGGTGGGCATCTTCGGTCTGATCGGTAATTCCATGTCCGTGCTGGTGTACAGCCGCCCTGTCATGCGCAGCTCCCTGAACGTCTACCTGTGCGGCTTGGGATGCTCGGACGTCGTCGTCATTCTCACCGCCTTCTTCATGTTCACCGTGGAGGGGTTGCGACGCTTCAGCGTCCGCATCGCCGTCCTGTACGCGGACACGCTAAAGATTATCTATCCCATCGGGCTGAACGCTCAGACTTGCTCCGTTTATCTGACGGTTGCGGCGGGCATAGACGCTTTCATCAGCGTCGTCCTGTCCAAACGAACGGCGGGGAAATGTTGCACTATCCAACGAGCGTTCAAAGTGATCGTTCTGATTGTCTTCTTGAGCCTGATTTACAACGTCACCCATTGCATGGAGATCAAAGTATACACCTGCTATGACGCCGCCTTTCGCTCCATGTCCAAAACCGTCTGTGCTTCCGATTTCCGCGGGAACCCAAACTACAACCTCTACTACTACACCTACGGCTACACCCTGGTGATGGCTGCCGGACCGTTGGCCCTGTTGATCGTACTCAATACTACCATCATTGTCACGCTACAGTTGAAAAAACGCGCCCCTTCCACCACCACCACAGAGGGAAGTCCAGAAGATGAGGGTGAAGGTGAGGACCCGATCACCCTAATTCTGGTCGTTTGCTTGTTCATCCTCTGCAACTCCTTGGCGCTCATCATCAACTTCCTGGAGGCCTTCATGGCCGACAGCCTGGGCACAACGCTCAACTATCTGGTGGACGTATCAAACTTTATGGTCGTCTGCAACTCGTCCGCCAATTTTATCATCTACTATATATTTGGCGGATCATTTAAGACTGTGCTGTGGTCCATTTGCAGCTGCTCTCGCAAGTACAGTTCCAAAGGAGTCGGGGGTCAGGCCGTGGTTGGCGCCCGCCTTGGGGCCACCGCCGCCATTGACGGTCTCACTTCCGGAAACGGGACGCGCAGCGACTGCATCCAGCTCATGACCCCCGACTCGGTACCCGATTCTGTAAATTATTTAAAAAGTCCCAGCGATTCTTCCTACATAGAATGGAAATGCTGAATACAGTTTATCAAAACTTAAATTAGCACCAATTTCGTTTAAGTGATAAGAATTTCCGGACTTTTGTCCAAATTTTTTAATAATCCTAGTTGTTTTCAATCATTGACATTGTTTTTGCTACATGGCTCTTTAAAAAGTTTTTGTGGTCAGTGCAGTCGTGGAAATTATACCCCAAAAATTTCGCGAACCAACTTATTATGTTGAGCTACCCGTTATAAGTCAGATATCACGTCACGTCTAGCTTGCAAAAAAAACTTTCCAATTTAATTGTATTAGTTATATTATGCCGTCTGGTCCAAAGCTACACTGTTAATTTACGCCTGGTGTAAACCACTAAAGAAGGATTCCACAGTATATAGGAGCATTGTCATTAGAGCTGCACAAGACCCCATTTGTTTTTTGCTAAACCTAAAACTTTTATTTTTTAAAGCCCGGTAAACCTAAACTTTTATTTTTTAAAGCCTGGTTTTTTTTAGCGAAGGTTGGTTTTTTTTAGCCTGGTTTTTTTTCTTCGTCCAAAATGTCCAAACAACAAAGCTCAAAGGAGAATTTTCAAATTTCCGTTTGGTTCTTTGGACAACCCAAAGTTATTTTTAAACACAAATTTGTCTTTTTGGACAATTCAAAGGTGTGTTTTAAACAGCAAAAACCAAATTAAAATATTGCAACTTGCATTTGGCACAGTTTTGAACACTTTAGACTCTCTTTTGAACTTCCTTTGGATTGTCTTTTCAACATTATGTAAAAAACCGTTGATACTTCATCCAAAGAACAGCCCTCCTAAATAGTTTAAATGACACTTTTGGATTGTCCAAAAGTCCTTTCGACTTGTTTTTTGACTTTGAGCGAAGTATGAACTTAAACATCACCTGTCTATTTAAAATCTAACTTTAGTTAACACGTTAAAGAGGAAATTTCAACTGGAGGTTTCGTCAATTTAGAAAATCACAGTATTTTTTGTTTGACCTCAATAACGTTTATAAACAATATAAAAACACACCAATCAAATTACCAAAGGAATCAATTTTTAACAGTTTTTGACGTGTATTTCAAAGGCACTTTGAAATGAGCACAGTGTTTTAACAAATCCTGAAAACACGCTCTGGGAAACCTTTTGATATATTTGATGTATAATAACTCGATACCCTTACAAGTTTTTTTTAGCAAAAAACAATTTCAAAAGTTAAAAAATTGAGCCAGAGCGTGTTTTTTTCAGAAAACCATTAGAATACTGTGTCGTACGAGTTTGCGCTGAAGGCTAAAAACGGTCAAAAATGTCGAACTTTTCAGTAGTTTTTTTTTTATTTTAAATATCTTGAGAAGTACTGACTGATAGACTTGCCTACTTGAATGACTGACTTACCAGTCAGTAATGGTAAGAGGTTTTGTCAAACCGAAAGGAGGAAACTTGGAGCGTCGGAAATTTTTGGGAACTTTTTTGCGAGCCCTAAAGAAAAAATTGGTTTGGGCTAAGATTTAGGCCTTGCTTAGGCGTAGGTATCGGTTTCAACAGTTTTTTTATTTTCGGCTCCAAATTCCCAAAATACGCTGCGGCTTCCCTATTTTTGGCCCCAAGTTCCAGCTCGAAGTTTCTTCGCCTCCATTGACCCTAAATTGTCAATAATAAATACAATTCTAAAAACTTGTTTGATGAAGATTTAATTGATGCATTTTTCGTATTATTTTTTAAAACGTTATTGAGGTATGAGAATAGTGATACGGTGATTTTCAAAATTAAAACCTCCAGAAATTTCCTCTTAATAAAAAGAGATAGCAAAACAAGAAAGCAACCCAAACAAAAAACAAGACAAAAAAAAAAAACCATGTTCAAAACTGTGCCAAATGCAAGTTGCAATATTTTAATTTGGTTTTGCTGTTTAAAACACACCTTTGAATTGTCCAAAAAGACAAATTTGTTCAGTAATTTCGGGTTGTCCAAAGAACCAAACGGAAATTTGAAGTTCTCCCTTCCGGCAAGCTTTGTTGTTTGGACATTTTGGACGAAAGAAAAAAAACCAGGCTAAAAAAAACCAACCTTCGCTAAAAAAAACCAGGCTTTAAAAAATAAAAGTTTAGGTTTACCGGGCTTTAAAAATAAAAGTTTTAGGTTTAGCAAAAAACAAATGGGGTCTTGTGCAGCTCTAATGACAATGCTCTGATATACTGTGGAATCCTTCTTTAGTGGTTTACACCAGGCGTAAATTAACAATGTAGCTTCGGACCAGACGGCATAATATAACTAATACAATTAAATTGGAAAATTTTTTTTGCAAGCTAGACGTGAGCGTGCAAGATATTTGACTTATAACGGGTAGCTCAACATAAAATAAAGTTGGTTAAAGAAATTTTTGGGCTATAATTTCCACGACTGCACTGACCACAAAAATTTTTTAAAGAGCCATATAGCAAAAACAATGTCAATGATTGAAAACAACTAGGATTATTAAAAAATTTGGACAAAAGTCCGGAAATTCTTATCACTTAAACGAAATTGGTGCTAATTTAAGTTTTGAGAAACCGGTTTCAGCATTTCCATTCTATGTAGGAAGAATCGCTGGGACTTTTTAAATAATTTAGGAAATCGGGAATCCAGTCCCCGGTCACGAGCTGCATGCAGTCGCTGCGCGTCCCGTTTCCGGAAGTGAGACCGTCAATGGCGGCGGTGGCCCCAAGGCGGGCGCCAACCACGGCCTGACCCCCGACTCCTTTGGAACTGTACTTGCGAGAGCAGCTGCAAATGGACCACAGCACAGTCTTAAATGATCCGCCAAATATATAGTAGATGATAAAATTGGCGGACGAGTTGCAGACGACCATAATGTTTGATACGTCCACCAGATAGTTGAGCGTCGTGCCCAGGCTGTCGGCCATGAAGGCCTCCAGGAAGTTGATGATGAGCGCCAAGGAGTTGCAGAGGATGAACAAGCAAACGACCAGAATTAGGGTGATCGGGTCCTCACCTTCACCCTCATCTTCTGGACTTCCCTCTGTGGTGGTGGTGGTGGAAGGGGCGCGTTTTTTCAACTGTAGCGTGACAATGATGGTAGTATTGAGTACGATCAACAGTGCCAACGGTCCGGCAGCCATCACCAGGGTGTAGCCGTAGGTGTAGTAACCAGGGTTGTAGTTTGGGTTCCCGCGAAAATCGGGAAGCACAGACGGTTTTGGACATGGAGCGAAAGGCGGCGTCATAGCAGGTGTATACTTTGATCTCCATGCAATGGGTGAATGCCCGGTAAATCAGGCTCAGAGCACAATCAGAATGACATCACTTTGAAATGCTTGTTGATAGGACATCCCGCCGTTCGTTTGGACAGGACGACGCTGATGAAAGCGTCTATGCCCGCCGCAACCGTCAGAAAAATGAGCAAGTCTGAGCGTTCAGCCCGATGGGATAGATAATCTTTAGCGTGTCCGCGTACAGGACGGCGATGCGGACGCTGAAGCGTCGCAACCCCTCCACGGTGGACATGAAGGCGGTGAGAATGACGACGACGTCCGAGCATCCCAAGCCGCACAGGTAGACGTTCAGGGAGCTGCGCATGACAGGGCGGCTGTACACCAGCACGGACATGGAATTACCGATCAGACCGAAGATGCCCACCAGCGGCAGGGTGACCAGGATCATGGAGTTGTACTGGCGGTAGGAATCGGAGGGTGGGAACTGTTTGTGTTTATACGTTGCACAACAACGTCAAGCCTGGAGCGCCGCTGATATTGTGCGCAGATCGGCCCGATGCTGGCGGATCGTCCATAAACTCAATCACAGGCTGCAGTTGTACGGTACCGTCTCTGGATTGCAAAGTGGACTGAAAATATTCTTTGTAGCATTTTTACAGTACTGTATTTATCTCATCGTAACTGAACGGAGAGCAACAGAAGAATTATTGAAAGTTGTAAAGCAAGATAGGACAGTATTGGTATTTTGCGGTATATTACAATAATTAATATTAGCAGTACTTTGTTAAACAAGTGAAACATAAAAATACATGGTTGTATGAAAATTGAAAGACGGATGTAAATTTTTGATATTAAAATTAATAATTGGAGATTATAGTAAAAAGGTTTATTATCAATAGGACAATAATATTAAACTAATTGGCATTGGTAATAATTTGTTAAACAGATGAAACGCAAAAATATACGGTTATGTGAAGGACTGAAAGATGGGATTTAAATTTAATTAATTGATATTGAAATTAATGATTGAAGATTATAACTGTAGTTGTAATTGCAGGTTTCCAAAATGATAGCGTATTAATTAGTTTTAGTTATAATTTATTATAGGTGAAACCTGAAAAGATACCGTTATTTAAAAGACAGATTTATTAATTTTTATTAAAGATTATATTTGTAAAAAGGAGTAAATACCAATATGATAGCATAGTAATTGGTATTAGCAATAATTCGTTAGATAGGTGAAACCTAAAAATATATGGTTACACAAAGGATGGAATTTGTACTGGTTGTATTGTGAAAATGGAGGACTGGGTAACCAATCCTTGCGAAAATTCTAAAATCTCATATACCACAACTATTTGACAGGAGACTTTGGCAAATACCAGGATAATAAGAGATTAAGTTGGAAATTTTTTAAGAAATGAGGAAACATTATGACTATGGATTGGAAAAGAAAAAGAGCGAAGGAGTTAGCTCCATACAAAATTTTATGATATATAAACAATTTAACAATCAATCACCCAGATGTACCATCTGTGGTAGGAATACTCATAGTAATTGCTTAGTAATTCAATGAAACATGAAGGTGATGGGTGATGAAAATAGTGGGACTTAATATAGTTGCACTTCAAAAATTTGACAAAACCGGAGCACATTGCAGCTCATTGCCATATCCTTGTAAGTAATGTTCAGGATTTGGTAAAATTGTCATTTACTAGTGAAAACTAAGAACACATAGTTAGGTACAAAAATACTGATTTTTGACATTTGGTAAAATAAATTTGTAGCCAGCTGTGTACCCCTACACCACGAAAATAACATTTTTTATCCAAAAATATGGGTGACATTTTACCTTAAAGGTTGATCAGGCCCCAAGTTTTGAAAAGCCATATATTTTCTACTTGCTAGCTCAAAAACTTCCTTGTCACTGGGGTACAAAAGGTGACCACAATCGATTCACGCATTGTTAGGACTTTGCGTCCATAACTTACCCAATACATACTAAGAACATTAGAGACAGGTTATACGTAATATAATTTATTAACATACCGTTATTGAAAATATATAATATACCAAAAAATGTGCAACTCCTATATAAAAAAGTACAGAAAAGTAGGCCATTATAATGAGCCTCTCCATTTAAATGGCACTCTCCATTATATTGGCATAGTAATCATTTTAATTTGGCAAATTAAAATGGAGAAAAAACCATTTTAATAGCCATTTATTAATTTAATTTCACTTCATATATACTCACTAGTGTAAACTATCCAGGCCGCATGAGTTTTACCATGTTGGACAGTTTTAAACCAACACAAAAAAAACTCGTGCGGCCCGGACAGTATTACACTATATATGAGGTGAAATTAAATCAATAAATGGCTATTATAATGGCTTCCTCTCCATTTTAACTCACCGAATTAAAATGAATACTATGCCATTATAATGGAGGGTGCCAAATAAATGGAGAGACTTATGATAATGGCCTACTTTAACTTATATTTTTATATAGGAGTTGCACATTTTTTGGTATATTATATATTTTTGCCGTTATTGACTGAAACCAATTTAATTTATTGTTAACCAATAAATGCGTTGCAATTATTATATTGCGTGTGTTCAGGGGGATATAACTAAAGACATACTAAGTTCGGTCCATATCAGAAAGAATATTATCAATCAGACTTGGTACTCCTGTAGCTGACAGTTCTGGGTTGGAGTGGATACGTTTTTGTTCTGCATGGCGTTTTTCTTCTGCTTGTTGACGCTTGGTTTTGATACACTTTTGTCATTTTCATTTGTGATTGGCACGTTTTTTGAATGACTGGCGTTTTTAGCAGTTAATTCAAAAACGGCATTGCTTTCAAGTCATACCGGGTGAAGGGTTTGTATATTGATTTGCCTCTAAGTCTTCATTAAAAGTGAGGTCTGTTGAATATTTGCAATAAATTTTTTTATATGGATTTTGTCATTCATTGTCACTATCTTTTGAGCAGTCAAGTAGTGCAACTTGGGGTTGACCATTATTAATTATGGCTTGCATTAATCAGGCGTTTTTGGCAACAAACCAAAATTGGAATTATAGAAAACCGTTGGAGTGGGGATGGAGTTAGTGGGCTTTTTACAAGCGCAGGAAGGGGGGGTTGGACTCGTTGATAATAAGGTTTGAGTCTGAAGGTTTATCCACTCTGGTTTAGTTTTGCGACCCTTGGTATTTTGAATTTGAGCGATACTTTTATCAGGATCTAGGGCAACCCATTTTGACCTACCCATTTTGATTTAACAAATTTTGAACCATCGGTTTGTTTGACCACAGGATTATGTTTAAGAACTAGGTCTCCAATTGTAATTGCTTTGTCACATATTGTTTTATTTTATTTTCTTTTTTGTCGTTTTTGAGCTTTTGGAAGCATTTATTTGGCTAAATCGCATGCTTCAGTCATGACGACTTTGGCATGGTTGAGGTAGTCGTCTTAGTAGTCTACATATTTTAAATGATATTTTTGATATTTTGTGTCAATTGGGAATTGCATGTCACAACCAAAGACAAGGAAGAAAGGACTTTCATTAGTGGATTCTTGAGCAGTGCGGTTATATGCGCTGGTCACAAAAGGTAAGGCGAAGTCCCAATTGTTGAAGCATTCATTAACATATGGCGTGAGCATATCACATAGTGTTTTTTTAAACGTTCAGTAAGACCGTTTGCTTAAGGATGGTAAGCAGTAGTGAATATTTTTTGAGCACAGCTAATTTGGCAGAGCTCTGCAATTATTTTGCTTCAAAAATTGGTGCCTTAATTGGACAAAATTTCATATGGATAGTTATGTCTTGTTCCAATATAATTTTTGTGATTGTTTCTTCTCGCTGGTCTGGCAGGGCAAAACACATAGCGTAACAAATAAGGTGCTTGGTAACAACTGGGATATATACTGGGATAACTGGGATATAACTAGACGAATATTACGCCTTACTAAATTCTGACTTTTACGATGTAATTATCATTGTGGAATCTTGGCTTGATAGTTCCATTTCAAACGCAATGTTAAGTCGCAACAACTATCAAGTGTTTCGTAAAGATAGGGCAGACGGTTATGGTGGGGTTTTGGTAGTAACAAAAAATTATCTAAAAATTGCAGTTATTGATATCTCTTAAGAATTTAGCATTATTGAAACAGTCGCTATGGACATTATTGGCAACAAAAATAAAAAACTTAGATTAATTGCCCAGTATAGACCACCAAACCATCTTTTTGATAACGATTACCGTTATCTGGATCTACTTATAAAATTGAACCATTTATTATGTAAATCCCAACATCTTATAATTTTTGTCGGTGATTACAACATTTCTTCTATAGACTGGTCTGTACCTTGCCCTACTAAAAAAAATGTATTAACTGAAATGTTTGTAGATTTTGTTGTGGAGTGTGGTCTCTATCAAAAGGTTGATTTTGTTACTCATGAAAAAGGTAATGTTTTAGATCTAATATTATGTTCATTTAATGATCTCATTGTAAATTTAATCGATAAACAACCGCTTTCAGACACATGTGATCATGTTGGGATTGAATTTATTGTAAATTTTACAGCTGAATTAACGAAAAACCGCCCTTTTGAAATTAAAAATTTTAAAAAAGGAAATTATAATGCCATAAAAAATTACTTAAGTAACATTGATTGGCGTAGAATTTTTTCTAATTCTATAAATATTGATAATTTATATGAAAAGTTTTGTAATGTTAACAAATACTGCATTGAGAATTTTGTTCCCAATATTAAAACAAAATATCGTCCGTTTAGGTACCCCAAAAAAATTAGAAACCTTCTTAAAGATAAGGAAAATATTTACAAAGGCACTAAATCTGGAAAAAATACTAAAGTAGAATATAAAGAATGTGCTAGAAAATATAAAGCAGCAATAAAAAGTTTCACGACAATGAAGAGCTTTATATAATTAATAGTAATAATTTAAAGCATTTTTATAACTATGTAAACAAAAAACTTAAAACCAAAAATCGTGAAATTGGGCCAATTAAACGTGACGACGGCATTATAACAACGGATGATAAGGAGAAATGCGTTTTATTTCAACAATATTTTTGTAGTGTATTTACGGTAGACGATGGTAAGACTCCAAGTTTTCCATCGCGTACAGATAACAATAACGGTTTGTATAATGTGTTGTTTCCAGTAGAAACCGTTTTTAAAATATTACGTCAGTTGCCAAACAAAACGTCAAAATCAACTGACGGAATTCCAGCTTACTACCTAAAGCAAGTAGCTTATGAAATTTCCTATCCTTTAGCCAGATTGTTTGAGTTGTCGATGGAAAATTCAGTCTTACCAAGTGTCTGGAAAGAAGCCCTGGTTTCTCCTAGCTTTAAAAAGGGTTTGGCTTGTGAAAAAGAAAATTTTAGGCCTATAAGTCTTACTTGCATAACGGGAAAAACAATAGAAAGAATAGTTTATGATGACCTATTTAATTTTTTTCTCAAAAATGGTTTTATTTCTAAAAATCAGTTTGGTTTTATTAAGGGAAAGTCTGTGGGACTCCAATTATTGACAACAATTTGGGAATGGGTTCAAGCCATTGATCAAAAGCTGTGTGTTGATGCCATATATATCGATTTTGCTAAAGCTTTTGATAAAATAAGCCATTCAAAATTAATTGCAAAGTTAAAATCTTATGGCATCAACTATGAGCTTTTGGCATGGCTTAGAGAATTTCTTTCTGGCAGGAAACAAAAAGTTATGGTTAATAACTCAATTTCTGACGAGGCTATTGTTACAAGCGGCGTCCCCCAGGGAAGTGTGTTGGGGCCATTGTTATTCTTGGTTTATATTAATGATATATTTGAGAACATCGGAAACAAAGCAAGTGTCAAATTGTTCGCGGATGACGCGAAAATATATTTTACTTACAATCCAAATTCTGTTAATTTTAACGAATTTAAGGAATGTCTTGAAAAAGTTTGTCAGTGGACAGATGACTGGCAATTAAAAATAGCTAAAAATAAATGTAATACACTTACTTTGGGTCAATATAACCCTGAAAATATTTATCACTTAAATGATAAGTGTATTGATAATGTAAAGTTTATAAAAGATCTAGGCATAACTATCTTAGACGACCTAAGGTTCTCCCGTCACAGCGCAGAGATCGCTGCAAAAGCTTTAAATCATGTTTCGTTGATTTTTTGTACTTTCACTTCAAATAATATGGAAGTTATTCTAAAAGCTTTTAAAACATACGTACGTCCTTTAGTTGAATTTGAAAGTTATGTCTGGTCACCTTTTTTATTAAAAGATATATATTGTATTGAGCGGGTTCAAAAAGTTTTTACTCGGAGACTCTATGAACGTGCTTTTTTACCTCATGTAAATTATGTGACTAGGCTAAAAGAACTTAAACTTGATTCTTTAGAGGAAAGACGAATTCGAAATGATTTAGTTCTGACTTACAAAATTTTAAACAACCTAGTCAGTGTAGATAAAGATCAATTTTTTACTATTTGTAATAGTGAAAAAACGCGAAACAATGGTTGCAAGTTAAAATACAATAAGTTTAGGTTGGACATAAGCAAATATTTTTTTCCAAATCGCGTGATTCCTGTGTGGAATAAACTTTCAAAAGACGTTGTATTATCGAAAAGTCTAAATATTTTCTGTAAAAAACTAAAAACAATTAAATTTAAAGAATAATTTTTTCCCCTTCTAGCTTCATAAATCTGTAAGATTAACTTAAATTTGCCTTGTAATATTGTAAATTTTTACATGAATTTGCCTTGTAATATTGTAAGTTTTTTTATAGATTGGTGAGGCTCTGTGCTAATCTTTATAATAATTTACTTAATTCATTGTAATTTAACTGACATTATCAATTGTAAAATGTTTATATCTTTGTAATAATTTTGTTCCATGTCTCGTACTTGTATATTATTTACCTTGTATGTTAGCGTTATTTATATAACCAATACATTGTATTAATAAATAAATCAATAAATAAAAAATATTTATGATTACAGATCGTAGGAGTTAATGGCCCAAGGATATCCATAGCGATTTTATCAAAAATGTTTCCTACTTTGATAAGTACCATTGGGGGCCTTGCCGTTTGGGAGTCAGATTTATGTCTTTGACAAAATTTGCAAGTTTGAACGTATTGATAGACGTCATTGAGCATATTTGGCCAGTAAAAAAGGATTCCTAGTTGTGAAAGTGTCTTTTTCACTTCAAGATGTGCTCTGAAAATAAAATCATGGGCGGCTTGTAATGCTTCTTGGCGTCAAAATTTATGTAAAGCGATTTGAGCAGGAAACGTGGGACTTCCACGTTTTCAAAGGGGTGGTAAGTGATTAAGAATTTTATCATGCAGCAAATATGATTTGGCCCACTTTACAATATTTTTCTGTTGTTCTACGTTGGTAGGTAATGTTTTACTTTGTAGATAGTTGTAGATATCGCGAAGTTGGGGATCATTCTGCTGATCAGTTGCTAACGTATTATTGTTAACATAAGTAATAGCTGCGTCTGGTGAAGGATCTGTTGCACATAACACTGCGACTAGTTTTTTGGGTTTTGGACAAGGAAGTTCTTTATCAACTACTGTTAAAAGTGAAAATGGAGTTGTGGTCATAGGTGAAATTTCTTCCATCATGACTTGTAAGGTTTGGGTACTTTCAGTTTTAAAAGGCGGATCAGGATTGAGTAAGGCATCATCCGGAGGTGGAATACAAAAGAGGGCATCTGCATTGCCGTTGCTTTTTCCAACTTTGTATTTGATTTTATCTAGTTTATATTGTGTTAGTAAGTATGCCCATCTTTTTAATCAATCATATGTATATGTAAAAATATGCTTCAGAAGTGCATGATCTGTTGTTATTGTAAATTGATGATCCCAAAGTTTGTTTGTTCATTCTTTTGTTCAGCTTCCATGGTTGGTGGGTTAAATCATTTAATAACCCTTCAACGATTCAAGGGAATTTTATTTGCCTTACCACGGCTGTGTCATTGCTGGATACGACATAATTTTCTGGCAGTTCCTGTCACAGCTGTTGTTGCTTGTTCAGCATCTTTTGTTGTAAATGTGGCGTTATAAATGATTGGGGATACTCTGAAAACTGATCGCACAACCCTCATCATTCCATGTAGTGTTGATGATCAAGGAATTGGGGATTGTGTATCCCTTGAAGGTAAAGTTGTTTTAATCGGTGTGGGCTTGGAAGTGGTCGTAGTAGGCGACGCTTGTGACTGAGTCCTAGTGACTGAAGACTGTTGTTGTAGTGACTGAGTCCGTGAGTGGGATGAGGGAGTTTCTTTCTAAGTTTGAGTTTGTGTGGGTCGCATAGTTGTTGATAAGTCTGTTGGTACAAAGGTGAAGTAAAAATTTGGTATATTGTCCAGGGTTAATGGGGGACGTTCTTCTGTTGGATTGTTAATCACCATTGATCAAAAATGGTAAATGTCGGTTGCACCCCTGGCGTAGTAGTTATGGCCACTGCTCATGAAACAGAGCTTTCTGAATGTACGATCATTGGTTGAGTTTAGAACAGAATTAAGGTATGGGGAATCGTTGATTTGTCCATGGAAGACATCACAGGGGTCCCACTCATCTGATGTGAGAATCATAATTTGTTTAATTGCTGAGTGGATAAATTCAGTCGCCCGAATTGGCTCACATTGAACAAATCAGCCTGTATTGGCGATGTTGGGGGTTTTAGCCAATCAAATTCAGTTCAATCAAAGTTCTGGGAGCCTAATCAAGGTCTTTGCTGCTGGTTAGGACTTTGAGGCTCGTTCTTCAGCAATTCACCTATCTCCATTTACCTATCAGCGTCACCTAGAACGTTCGCCACATGGCTGTAAGTTGAAGAAGTCTGGGATCTAGGTCCTGGGCGTTTGGGAGGTTTACAACCGGGTAGGTTAGCGCCCCTGGTTCCATGAACTTTGGCGCTAGGTTTGGTAATAAGCATTTCGATATATAGTTGGTGTAGGAATTGTATTTGTTTACGCATATTTTTGACTTCTGCTTCTTGTGCCAAGAGAGCTGCATTTCTTCCTGTTCTTTTGCTTCTTTTTCTTTTTGCTCTTGAGCTGATACTCCACCATATGGACTCTGGTCATTTATTGTCCGTAAACTGCACTTTTTGCGTTTGTTCCTTTTCTTTGGAGAATTGCTAGAGTTTGGTTGTCTTGACTTTGTTGAGAAGGTCTGTTGAGAATCCCACTGATCTATCTGATCTTATAATAATTGTTTGCTATCAGCTAGTGATCGAGTGCTTATTACATTAAAGCTAGTACATGGTTCCTTTTTTATTTGTTGAATTTTAGGAAGATTTGTCGATTTTTGTTTATCAACATGTTGTTTGGTTGGGGTGGAAAACAGGAAGTGTGGAGAGTGGGTTGGAACAAACGAATATTGTTGAGGTTAAGTTTGCCTTCCAGTTGATGAGGCCTTTTTCTGCGCAACTCTCTTTTCACGTCGCCATTGAACATCCATTTTAGTTGGCTGGGTGAAACGGGCATCATCTTGATGTAGCTGGTCTTCCTTCTGGGCAAACATTCTGGCACGGTTTGATTGGCGAGGTGGAGGAACAGCCTCTCCTTGCATGATTGCTTTTTTTCTTAAATATTCTACCTCCAAGGAAAAAGGAATTTTGTCCTCATCTTGTGGCCACTGTCTTCATTCACTGTTGGTAAACCATATATACCCATGAGGAAGACAAGGATTTCTTATTGGTTCAGGGTTTATTTTTAGCATTTCTTGTCGGTTACCTATAGGGTCAATAGATATATAGCGTGAAGGTGTTTCAATAACTACTGGCGTTTTCAACAGGTTAGTAGAATTCAATATTCTCCATCGTGTTTACATTTTACCTTATTGGGGTTAGTGGTACGTAATAGTCAGTTTTGGTAGAAAGGAGATACCCAGTGGGTTTCTTTCTTTCCTTCACGGTAAAAATTACCTAGGTGGGTATGAAGGACTGATTTTGGCAATGGAGGTGATTTGTTGCTCAAGTGTTTAGTAGAAGGTTGAACTGGTATTCCCAGTTTGTCTTCTTCCACTGGACTAGACGTGTCGTGTCCACTAAGGGACAAGGTTTGGTTTGGCTCTCTCTCCTTTTCTGCTTGTTTTTGTTTGCGTTCGTTGCTTTTTATTTTTCATTTCCGATATGTTTCTGCTTGTTGAGCATGTACCGCTTCTAATGACAGACCGGGATAAGTTTCTCTTTTACCTCTAGGTTGCGTCTCTGCTTTTATTTCTTCTTTTGGGACTATTTCTACATTTATAGCTGGTTGTACATCAGTAGAGGGGGTTCCTAGGGGGTGTAATTTCTTCCTTGTCTGAAGAAGTTGTATTTGTGTGATGCATCATCCTAGGGAACCCAGGAGGCTCAAGGTGGTGGTCTGTTGTGAGACTGAGAGTATAAATTATTTTTTCATATTCATACAACTCCCATGAAGAGAAAACGTAGTCCATTGGTTGGGTGTTTTATTAGGATTGTCGCTATCTTGATCCAAGGCATCGACTGTTATTATCTTTTGTCTTTTTGGTGCTCGACACCTTTCATTGTGAAAATGGGGTCGTCCTTGGCATGGTACAATTTGGAAGTTGGGATTGGAGTCTGAATCTCTTTTCCAGCAAAATAAAATTTCAGTAATTAAGGCACATTGTTTATCGTTGTCTAGGGAGTCCATTTGTTGATATTTTTACATTAATTGTTCATACCGATGTGCATCTTGTGTCCTTTCACTGGTAAGGTAAGAGGATTCTAATTGCCCAATTTCCCAAGTGTTGTCCACAAACCATTCTTCTCTTTTGATGTTTTCTTTTTGGGGTAAATTAGAGCTTTGGGGGTTGCTAGACAAATCTGTTTCCATTGCTTGGGGGCTCTAGAGTTGGCTCTTGTTCTATAGGGACTTCTTCCTTGACAACCTTAACTTCTATGGTACCATCGGTATCTGCTAGTGCCTTCTCAAGTTGTGCTTCTATCTTTTGGTCAAAACCAGGTTGGGAAGATTGGAGGGGTTGACTATTGACAAATAATTAACAGTCATTTCGCTCCTTCTTATATATCATACATTGCGTACACACATGCAGAGTGTCGCCCTACTTAGGTTAAACGCCAAAAAGATCTCCTCTAGGGAACGTAAATGGAAATAACCCCATTTCTATAGTTTAATAATTATGTTTTAGTTGAATAGATTCACAATTTTTGTGGCTAATTATCTTTTTTAGGCGAGATAGCTTTCCTATTGTTTTTCTTAAGTTTCAAAATTTATAAATAAAAAACTGTGGGCAAAACTAGGGGAAACATCCAACACCCAAAATTATTCCACATTTTAACATATAAAATAATTTTTACGTCCGATACAACAAAAAATCTAAAATATTTGGCAACATTACGTTTTTAAACAACTAAATTTGAAAATTTTAAAGATTTTTCTTCATTGTAAAAAACTGCATCTGAAGATTTTACGTTTGCAGTTTTAAGTTTGCAAAGTAAAAAATTGTAAACGCAAATTTACATATGAAATTTTTCTAAATAATACTCTCAAATAATTTAACTTATTTGAAATATTTTGTTTAACATGTAAAATATTTATACGTTAGATTCAACAAAAAAACGGTGATTATTTGTCAATATTACGTTATTATCATATAGATTAAGTTTTTATTAAGTTTTTTTGTTTGGAAATTCGCAGTTAACATTTAGAATAATCTACAGTGTTACATAGAAAATTATCATGTAGATTATTCCAAAAACTTTAGTTCATTTCACAGGTCGTAGTAGATTTTTTTACACAATAGAAATTCTACACTGCAAAATAATCTACGTATAATTAGAACAACTGTTTAACACATTTTCGCACTCACATGCTCACACTGTCGGACATTCTCTACTTTTATGCATTCTTGATGCATTTTATTTCTTCTCTTATTTATCGAGACATGTGTTTTCATTGTAAAAATAACTTCTTGTTCAATAGGTCTTGTAAAATATAAATAAGCCAATATTTTCAGGAATTATTCCAAACCAACCCTGGTCCCAGGGTCACACTAACATACGGCACATGTAACATATGCAACAAAAACATTACTAACAAACAAACACTAATACAATGCAAAAACAAACGCACACCACACTGGGTACATGCAAAATGCGGGCAAACCACAATCAAACAATACAAACAACAACCAACATGGTATTGCCAATTACACACCCTACACCAAACACAAAAAAACAACAACCACAAAAACAAAACAACAAACAAACACCAAAACACAACAACACAACACAAACAACAACCAACAAACACACACAAACAACACCACAGCACAACAAACACAAAACAATACTAACATGCAACACTCCAAAATCAAAACTAAAAATACTTCAAATAAACATCAATGGCATTAACACAAGCATCACAGAGCTACAAATGCTCGCCAACAAAACTCAAGCAGACATCATCACAGTGCAAGAAACAAAACTCAAAGCATCACAAACAAATACACCAAAACTACAAGACTACACCGCATGCAGACAAGACAGACAAGGCAAAACTGGGGGGAGGACTACTCACATACATACACAAAGACACTGTTTTCTCCCAACTCAATCCTACTCAAACTCTACAACAAACACACAACACCACAGAGCTACTCATAACACGCATACACAAAAAACAAAAAAAACAAATAGACATCGAAAACATCTACTCCCCAAGGGACAATCCATAAACACAACAGCAACAAAAGCAGACACAGCACACATCTACATCCCTCCAAGGCGACACCAATCACGCAACAACAGAACACAACCAAATAGCAGACACAAGCGCACATCACACGGTACAGCAAAAGCGGCAAACCACAACAACAATACAAACAACAACCAACAGCAGCCAAACACACCCACACCAAACACAAAAAACAACAACCACAAAAACAAAACAACAAACAAACACACACAGCATCACCCCCCAAAGGACACAGCACACTCACCTAAGCAAGACCAAACACAATCAAACACGCAAACACATGCTCACTCCCTCTAAAATCCCCCCCCTACCCCCCCCCCCCGCGGATACCTAATATCCCTTCCTATTACGCCTTCGCATTCAACTAATAAGAGAAGATTAACCACATTGATATTATTTTATAAGAGCTCCGTATTCTTACGGTCTTCTATGGGAGAAAACCATACAGGGGAGTAGAGCGTTAAAAAACAAAAAAACAAAAAAAAAAAAAAAAAAAAAACAAAATATGTCGCCTTTGATGATTGTGTTGTTTTGTTGGGTGAGTTGGTGAATGATGTGCGTTGTGTCTGCTATTTGGTTGTGTTCTGTTGTTGCTGATTGAGTGTCCCTTGGAGGGATGTAGATGTTTGCGATGTCTATGTGTTGTTTTTGTGTTTTGTGTATGCGTGTTATGAGTAGCTCTGCGGTGTTGTGTGTTTGTTGTAGAGTTTGAGTAGGATTGAGTTGGGAGAAAACAGTGTCTTTGTGTATGTATGTGAGTAGTCCTCCCCCAGTTTTGCCTTGTCTGTCTTGTCTGCATGCGGTGTAGTCTTGTAGTTTTGGTGTATTTGTTTGTGATGCTTTGAGTTTTGTTTCTTGCACTGTGATGATGTCTGCTTGAGTTTTGTTGGCGAGCATTTGTAGCTCTGTGATGCTTGTGTTAATGCCATTGATGTTTATTTGAAGTATTTTTAGTTTTGATTTTGAGTGTTGCATGTTAGTATTGTTTTGTGTTTGTTGTGCTGTGGTGTTGTTTGTGTGTGTTTGTTGGTTGTTGTTTGTGTTGTGTTGTTGTGTTTTGGTGTTTGTTTGTTGTTTTGTTTTTGTGGTTGTTTTTTGTGTTTGGTGTAGGGTGTGTAATTGGCAATACCATGTTGGTTGTTGTTTGTATTGTTTGATTGTGGTTTGCCCGCATTTTGCATGTACCCAGTGTGGTGTGCGTTTGTTTTTGCATTGTATTAGTGTTTGTTTGTTAGTAATGTTTTTGTTGCATATGTTACATGTGCCGTATGTTATTGTGACCCTGGGACCAGGGTTGGTTTCGACGTCCACCCGCGCGCAGTATTTGAAGCTCCAGTTCCCAGTTTCCTGGCCTGCACGTGGTGGGAATGCAAAATGAAGCGAAACAACACCTCTCAACCCTTCGTTTTCAAATCAGGATCAGAAGAAATCCAGTCAACTCTGGCACCTTTTTGCCAAGCTCCAATCCGAAACCCGCAATGATGGCGTCATATAATAGATCGAAAATGGGGCCATAATTTTAGGGTACTTTTTCATTTTTGGGCGGGAGGGGGCAAATCTCCCAATAAAGCGGGGGGGGGGGTGCATTTCCAGACCGTGCACAGGTCTGATGACTTGTGGCTTTGTTGTAACCAGAATGAGGGTGTATGAGGTGGGCAGGGGATATACAATATACTCCCCCCAAAAAATCCCGATTATAGCTGACACCTCTCCCCTAAAATTTGGCAGATTCTGATTTTCAGCGCGCTAGTCGTAATTTTATACGCGCTGAAAAGTCTGAAAATATAGCATTATAAAGGTTAGCTTGATTTTTAGGTTTTGCTTAGGCTTAGGAAAAACAAAAAAAGAGCTTAAAACTGTTTAGCTTACTAGAAGAGGCGTTTTGTTAAGTTTAAAGGTGTTTAAAAAAATTATTTTTCAGCGCTCTGAAAATTAGAAACTGCCAAAACTTGGGGGTACCCCTGACACCATAGATGAACACGGCCAAAAAGCCAGAGGGGGGTGTTTACCCCGGGTAAATGACATTTCAAAATCTAGGAGGGGGGTCCTAGGCGGGTCAAACCCTCCCTAGCTTTCTAGGGGGGGGGTCGACCCAGGGTGGAAGATTTTGAAACCTAGAGGGGTTTCATGGGGTCCAATTTCTGAAGCAAAATACTTTTAAACCATTAAAGGTTTAATAATAGTTTTTTTTATAAGATAATACTACTTTTTATTGAATAAAAATCGATATTCAGGTATAAAAAGGGTGTAAAAACATGAATTTGTGTAAAAAATTTACGTTTTTGGAATAAAATTTAGTATAAAAAAAGTACTTAAAATTTTCTCGAGAGGGGAGGGGGCGGGTCAGATTTCAAAATCTAGAGGTGGGTCAGGGGTAAAAAATTCGAAAATTTGGGGGGAGGGGTGGGCCCCCCTGGATTTGGATTTTTTTCTAGGGGGGGGGCAAAATTTCAAGGTTAGGGGTGGTGGACCCATAGGTGAGAAAGGGGGGGGGCAGGGTGGGGTCCACCCCTCCTAGCCTCGAAATTTTGGGGCCCCCCTAGACGAAAATCTAGGGGGGGCCCTCCCCCCAAATTTCCGAATTTTTTACCCCTGACCCCCCTCTAGATTTTGAAATCTGACCCCCCCCCCCTCCCCCCTCGGGAAAATTTTAGGTACCTTTTTTATACTAAATTTTCTTCCAAAAACGTGAATTTTCATCACATAGATATTCATGCTTTTACACACTTTTTATACATGAATTTGGCTTTTTATTCAATAAAATGTAGTATTATTCTATAAAAAGAACAATTATTAAAGTTATTATGGTTTAAAACTGTTTTGCTTTGGACACCCAACCCCACCTGACCCCCCTCTAGATTTCAAAATTTCGCACCCAAGGTAAACCCCCCCTAAAAAGCTAGGGGGGGTACGGACCCCCCTCCTAGAATTGAAAATTCGATTTACCCCGGGTAACCACCCCCCTAGCTTCCCCGACCGTGCTCACCTATGGGTGGACCCCACCCTAACCCCCCTTGTTCATCTATGCCTGACACCCCAAAATTTGGGGGTCCCAGTACTAACAACGCTAAAAATGGAGTATTTGATGGACGCCGCAAAAAATTTTTGGGACACACACTCCCCAAATTTCGGGGGTAGGGTATATTCCCCAGAATCTGAAGGCTGCCACCTATGGTGCTAATAATGGGAGTGTAAGGGAAGTTGCTTTCCCTCCATCACCGCCTAAAATCCGATGAAAGCGTTTTTTTTATTTTTTGAAAAATTTGGAGTTTAACCCCCCAATCCAGACCAACTTGCCCATGTATGCCGCACACCCACCAAAAAGAAATTTTAACCACGTCATTCTTGCATACATGGGCAAGTTGGTCCGGAGTGGGGGGTTAAACCCCAAATTAGAGGGGGATTAAAATCCGAGAAACGCAAAATACCCATATCGTTTTTTTTTGGAGTGCATTTTACCCATATCGTTTTTCGATTCTGAAAGAAAAATAGGTAAAAAACGCCAATTATAGGTCACAAAGCCCTTTTTATTGCATTTTTGAGCTTTTTATTGCTTAAAACATTCATTTTGACCTCAAAACATAAGTTTGGAGGCAGTTAGAAGTCATTTTAAAGACTTTTTTCTTCATTTTTCCAAAATTAGGGGGGGGTTAACTTTTTCTCCCCCCCACTTCTGAGTGAGGGGGGGGTTAAACCCCCCTTCTCAGAATTTGGGGGGTTAACTGTTAACCCCCCCAACCCCCCCTCCCGTGGCCATGTATGCATTCCTGTGATAATACAGACCTGTGGACAGTCCGGAATTCCCCCTCCCTGCTATGTAAGTGGCTTTTGTGGCCCCTCTGGTTTATTCCCCCCTCCGTTTGATTGTCCTCCTCCCCTTCGCCCGAAAATGAATAAGTACTAAAAATTTATTACGCCATTTTAAATCGTTTTTCGCGAAATACAAGTCAGTTTTAGCCTATTTTAACGCTTTTAAGTCATTTTAGACCTATTTTTACTTAAGTTTGTCTTTTCTGTCCCATTTTTTCTCTTCTTTTTTAAGGAGGTTGACAGTGCCCAGTTCTGTGCATTAACATCCAAAGTTAAAGCAAGTAGAAAGCCAGTGATATTTAAAAGAAGAATGTAAACGGAAACCTTTATTTTTTTAGCTGCCTCTGTCTTTGTTGCGAACGGCACAGAACCATCCAATGCTTGTGGAATTAAAAAATGGAGAAACTTACAATGGGCATTTGTCTAGCTGTGATAACTGGATGAATATACACCTGCGAGACGTTATTTGCACATCGCGGGTATGGAATCAATTATGTGTATTGAAAAAAAAATTAAAACGTTCCAGTGCTTGTCAGCTGAGCACAGAAGCGCCCACTACTAAACATAGTTTTTGTTGTTAGAAAAATGAGGAGGGTCCACTTCCAGCCGTAAATGTCAAAAAATGTCAAAAATACATTATATTAATAAAATTCATTACCAAAAATATTCTATTTTTTTCATTTTTCATTTAGCCTATCTTGCATAAAGAACACTTTTTTTAATTAAAAAGTTAAAAAAATTTTTTTGACGTTAAATATTTTGCCTGCGGGAGACTCGAACCTACGGCTCCGAGGATCCGAGTCCGGCACTCTAACCACTCGGTTTCTGGTCCATCTGAGATCTCTCTCGTAAAAGATACCTTTAAACAAACGTTTCAAAACGTAGTTTCTCGGCGTCAAATCAAAAAAAAATTTAAATGAAAATTAAAAAATTTGATTCGCTCAGATTTTAATGAAGTTTGGAAATAGTTAGTTAGACACAAGTCTAATCAATACTTTGAATTGTATTTGATTAAAAAACTAATTCAGGATTTTTTTATATGATTTTTCTTTTAAAAACATCGATTTTTTAATTTTCTTAACGTTTTGAATTACCTTTTACATTAAACCACATCTAAAAGTTGCCCCCTATTTTTCGTTAACTTTCTATAAAATTGCAGGAAAAACTGAGCTAATCAAATTTTTTAAATGGCCAAAAACTGTTTTTGAGCTTTAAATTCATCAAACTATATCTCGAATTGGATCATTCGGTAAACCAGACCTGTGCACGGTTTGAAAATGCCCTCCGCTTTATTTTTCCAAATTTTTTTGTGGGGGGTAACCTTTTCTCTCCCCCCACTTCTGAGTGGAGGGGGTTAAACCCCCTTTCTCAGAATTTGGGAGTAGGGAGTTAACCCATAGGTGGGCAGCCTCCCGGATTTCGGGAGGGAGGTATACCCGACCTCCGAAATTTTGAGAGGGGGGTTGTCCGTGCTTGTGTGATGTTAAGGCAGGGGCGTACCCAGAGTTTCATTTTGGGGGTGGGGCGGATTGCAGTACAAAAGAAAATTTCGGAGGGGGGCTCCCCCTCCCCCTTTTAAAAACGTTAAAAAATCAGGGATAAACGTAGATAAAGCAGTATAATACACTGTTTTTGGCGTAATAACCTATTATCTAATGTTTTTAGCGGTAAAAACATGTTTTCTTAGTTAAAAATTACATTAGCACACATTGGCAGAGCCTGGATTTTACAAAAAAGGAATTTAGAGACCTTTCAGACCCCTTGGCTAAACCCACATTGTAAACCAAAGCACATGAGCAGCATCTCGACTCCATGTTTTCTAGGGTACCTACCTACCTATATGAAAAAAATCCGAGCCAATGCTATAGGCGGCTGGAAAATTTAGGAGGGGGAGGTACATAAATCAACCAATATGATTGTTTGTTTTGCTTTCTGTGTAGTACTTATTACTTATAAAAATTATTGTACTAACTTTGAAATAACATTAGCATCAGGCATGATAAATAACGAGATATATAGGTAAGTATACTATAGAAAGTTACCGCTGAGCGAAGCGGAAAAATTTTTGGTTTTTGGGGGTCAATTAGGGTACTAAAATTATTTTAAAGTTTGGCGCCGAACGATTAGCGAGGCGCTAGAAAATTTTAAATTTTTAGCCTCTGAAAACCCCCAAATTTCTCTATCTGGCGACCATTTCGGGGGGGGGCGGCGGCCGCCCTCTGCCCCCGCCCAACCACTATCCTTATTTTCCCCCTGTCCGACCGTTTGGGCGGAGGGCGGCCGCCACGCGCCCCCCCCCCCCCCCCCCCGAGTTACGTCCCTGTGTTAAGGTAATTTCAAAAATTTTAGGTTTAACTATGTAGTATTAAAAATCAAGCAGAGAAAAACGGTCGGAGTGCTACTAGTAGCGAATAACCGTATATCCCCACTATAGAGTATAACTTTTGGCATAATGGATGGATAATATGGTAAGAAAGAGTACAAGCATACATCGGCAAGTTGGTTGTGGGGAGTGAGGGGGGAGTTAAACTCCACATTTGGAGAGGGTGGGTTAAAATCCGTGAAACGCAAAATACCCATATCGTTTTTTTTTTTTTTTGGAGTGCATTTTACCCATATAGTTTTTCGATTTTAAAGAAAAAATAGGTAAAAAACGCTAATTTAAGGTCAAAAAGCCCTTTTTATTGCATTTTTGAGCTTTTTATTGTTTAAAACATTCATTTTGACCTTAAACCTTAAGTTTGGAGCATAGATGAACACGGTCAAAAAGCTAGGGGGTAAATGACTTTTCAAAATCTAAAAGGGGGTCCTAACGGGGGGTCGAAACCACCCTAGCTTTTTAGGGAGGGGTCGACCCGGGGTGCGAAATTTTGAAATCTAGAGGAGGGTCAGGTGGGGTCCGGTGTCCAAAGCAAAACAGTTTTAAACCATAATAACTTTAATAATAGTTCTTTTTATAGGATAATACTACATTTTATCGAATAAAAAGCGAGATTTAGGTATAAAAAGGGTGTAAAAACATGAATTTGTGTTAAAAATTCACGTTTTTGCAAGAAAATTTAGTACAAAAAAAGTACTTAAAATTTTCTCGAGAGCGGATGGGGGGGGTCAGATTTCAAAATCTAGAAAGGGGTCAGGGGTGAAAAATTTGGGGGAGAGGGGCCCTTGGATTTTTTTCTAGGGGGGGGGCCAAAATTTCGAGGCTAGGGGGGGGGTGGACCCCACCTTACCATACATGGGCACGGGGGGATTGGGGAGGTTACCCCCTCCCCCCAAATTCTGAGAAGGGGGGTTTAACCCCCCCCCCTCAGAAGTGTGGGGGGGGGAGAAAAGGTTAAGCCCCCCACAATTTTGGAAAAATGAAGAAAAAAATGTCTTTAAAATGACTTCTAACTGCCTCCAAACTTAAGTTTTGAGGTCAAAATGAATGTTTTAAGCAATAAAAAGCTCAAAAATGCAATAAAAAAGGCTTTTTGACCTAAAATTAGCGTTTTTTACCTATTTTTCGTCCAAAATCGAAAAACGATATGGGTAAAATGCACTCCAGAAAAAAAACGATATGGGTATTTTGCGTTTCTTGGATTTTAACCCCCCCCCCCTAATTTGGGGTTTAACTCCCCCCCCCCACTCCGGACCAACTTGCCCATGTATGCACCTTACCCCCTGTTTATCTATGGTTTCGAGGCTGTTAGAAGCAGTGGCGTGTCCAGGGCCCCCCCCCCCCTCCGAAATCCGGCGAAGCCGGATTTTTTCGTAAGGGGGACCCTTACGTTTTTTAAATTTTGGGAGAGAAAAATTTTTTTCTTTAATATTAATGCTAAAACTTTCCTGATGCCTTCTAAAAGCATATTAATAGTCAAAAGTCCAAAATATTCCCGCTACGCGGGTAGTTTAAATTGACAATTTATCTTAGTTTTTCAATTTCAAATCGATTATCCCGTTCAGTAGTTAAGGCATACATGTTTAATAAAACTACTATAAACCCTTATTATCCTTTTATTAACGTTTAAACACATGTTTTAAATGTATAGGTATAAAAAACCTTAAAATTTGTAATAAGTATCATCTGGAATTAAAATTTCTATTGTATTTTAGCGCCTTAAATTCAAAATTTTCTCCCCCGGGGGGCATTCTGCCCCCAGACCCCCCTGACAAGGGACTCTGCCCCTTGACCCCGCTGGGGGACCCTCGCCCCCAGACCCCCCATATCTGTGGGGCTGCCGCCCCCCAAACCCCTCTTCAGGGTTAGTATTTACCTCCCCCTCTTCGGACCGCCCACCCCCCGGAAATGAAATCCTGGGCACGCCACTGGTTAGAAGTCATTGTAAACACATTTTTTCTTCATTTTTGCAAAATTGGGGGGCAACCTTTTCTCCTCCTCCCCCACTTCTGAGTGAGGGAAATCCCCTTCTCAAAATTTGAGGGGGTTAACCATACATGGGCACGGGGGGTTAACCCCACCCCCCCCCCCCCAAATTCTAAAAAGGGGGGTTTAACCCCCCCCCCCACTCAGAAGTGGGGGGGAAGAGAAAGTTAACCCCCCAATTTTGGAAAAATGAAAAAAAAATCTCTTTAAAATGACTTCTAACTGCCCCCAAACATAAGTTTTGAGGTTAAAATGAATGTTTTAAGCAATAAAAGCCCAAAAATGCTATAAAAAGGACTTTTTGACCTAAAATTAGCATTTTTTTACCTATTTTTCCTTCAAAATCGAAAAACGATATGGATAAAATGCACTCCAGAAAAAAAAACGATTATGGGTATTTTGCGTTGCTTGGATTTTAACCCCCCCCCCCCCCTCCTAATTTGGGGTTTAACCCCCCACTCCGGACCGACTTGCCCATGTATGGGGTTAACCCCCCAACCATCCCTCCCCGTGCCCATCTATGAGTATAAGACGTACTCAAAGGCTCAAAGGTACTAAAAAAAATGCAGGAGTATCTACATTGTTTAAAATGTTAATTTGTTTTAATTTATTTTTAAAAAACTTAAAAAATGTTTAGGACGGAGACAGGTTTTGGAAAATGGCAGAAGTTTACGTTCGTGGATCAACTATTAAATACTTAAGAATACCAGATGAAGTTTTAGAACAGGTATTTCATTTTAAAGATTATTTTTTACTATTACTGTTCCTATGACAAAATAATTGTCAGCTCGTTCAACTAAAACTAACGTGAATTTATTTGTGCTGTGTTTAGTTTTGCATTTAATATATTAAATGAAACCAGTATTGACCATGTAAAATATGAATTGTAATTTAGTACTGTAGAAAAATGACCGATGATTTTAAGGTAGGGAAAAGCAAGGGCGTAGTCAAAAAAAATGGTCTATTTAAATAAGCATAATACCTAAACCTAATTGTGGCCAAAAATTTTATATCCTGGAGGAACTTGAGGCGTTGTTCAGGGTGAAAAAATGTAAACATTTGGGCCATTTATGCCGAGATTTACAAAGCAGAGTTAGTCCCGTGTTAATTATTCCCAAATTAAGCCCGACTAATTACGGTGTACGTGTAATCCCAGACTAAGTCCGTGTTAGTTAATCCCGGACTAACTAACAGGGTCTGAGATTACACCGTAATTAGTCCGGACTTAATCTGGGATTAACTAACACTGTACTAGCACGAGAATAACCTGCTTTGTAAATCTCGGACTTGAGGAAGAACTCTGCAATTTTTTATATATTTAATAATCTCTCTATATTTTTTTCAAAAGGAAGTAAGGTAAAATTTCGTGATTCGTCGTCCCCCCTTTCCTTGATCATTCATCCATGACAACCATAGGTGGGCTGGGCAGGGGGAGTTATACCCTCCCAAGAAATCTTGACTATAGCCGACTTCATAGCCCCTAAAAAATTTTGGCCTTCCACCCGGGGGTGGACCATACATGGGCACGGGGATTGGGGGGATTAACCCCCTCCCAAATTCTGAGAAGGGGGTTTAACCCCCCCCCACCCCTTCACTCAGAAGTGGGGAGAGGGAGAAAAGGTTACCTACCCCCTCCCCAATTTTGGAAAAATGAAGAAAAAATTTAAAATGACTTCTAATTGCCTCCAAACTTAAGTTTTGAGGTCAAAATAAATGTTTTAAACAATAAAAAGCTCAAAAATGCAATAAAAAGGACTTTTTGACCTAAAATTAGCGTTTTTACTCATTTTTCCTTCAAAATCGAAAAACTAAATGGGTAAAATGCACTTCAAAAAACGATATGGGTATTTTGCGTTTCTCGGATTTTAACCCCCCCCCCCCTTTAATTTGGAGGTTAACCCCCCCACTCCAGACCAACTTGCCCATGTATGGGGTGGACCCCCCCCCCAGCGGACCCGACCAAACACACCTATGGTATACCCTCTTCCAAATCCGGGAGGCTGCCCACCTATGATGACAACCATCATCCTACTAAGCCAGAGAAATAATAGATGTCGACAACTTTCATTCATAAATAAGTATTAAATAAAATTATATCAACTGGTAGCTGTTTGCCAACAAATACATTCACTACCACCGAGCGTAGTGGATTTGTTTAACAGATATTGATACTTTAAGGTCAGAGAGGAAGTAAAGGAAGGGCGTAAAAACTACAAAGAGCAGCAGAAAACCAGAAGAGTATTTCAAAACGCCAATAGCAAACCCGGTGGGCGTGGTGGAAGAGGCGGCGGGCGAGGAGGCGCTCAAAGAAAATAACCCACAAACTCTTTTTTGTGAAATTACATTCTTTATGTGCATTGTTTTTTTTTTTGTTAAATTCGTGTAATAAATGTATATACTTAATAAAGAATTTCAAGAAAATGTGACAATAAAAATTATATCTGTCGCTGTAGCAGTACCCCTCTACAGATAGCAGTCGCTGTAGCAGTACCCCGCGCTGAGATGGGGACTGTATAATTAATAAAGCACCATAGGTAAACGAAAGTTTTAAAATGATTTGCGAATTCTGTGCATTCTTTTCTAAAGGGTTTGAGGACTTTAGAGCCGGACCTGGGGACTAGAGCCGCAGCAGGGACTTTAGAGCGGAAATGAAAAAAGCGTTTGCAAACAATAGTAAAACAATATACAAGTAATATTATTATATTAAAACATTTACATAACAAATGGAGCTAATTATGCAATGCGGTAATCATTATGCGGGATAAATATGTTTCGGGTTTTCTATTGTATATACAGAAGATGACAAGAATAAGGATTTGGCGGGAGAATGGTGGCGCCGTCTGGTAGTCTGGCTTCCAGACATTTTTTGTCGCCAGAGTGGGCGGGGCGTCTAGTGGACAAACCTTAGAAAGATTTTTAGGTTAGAAAGAGCTTTAGAAAGATTTTTTCTAAGCCTAAGCAAAACCCAAGCCTAAGCAAAACACTGAGCCTAAGCAAAAACCTAAATAGCAAAACCTGAGAGGTGAATAAAGTTAGCCTCCCGAGCCAGGTTTAAGAGTTCGGCTCTAAAATCCGTTATTTTTTATGAATTTTTTGAACACAAAAATTTAAAGGAAATAATGCAAAAGCATTATATTTGTGGTGAATTGACACCACTTTATGGCGATTTTGTAACGTTAATGTTGATTTTAGCCTACGGTGAATTTTTGTCCATGGTGTTTTTATACGACGCATTTAAAATTACTCTAATTTTTAAGATTATTATTAATTACTCTATTTTTTATCGTTTTAAACAAGTTTTGAAAAAAAATTAGTTTACAAACACAATTTAAACAAGATAATTCATAGTAAGACTTGGATGAGATCTTCGCGAACCTGGACCTTGACCAGCAGGACAATAAATTGTCTTGGAAAAGATGCCCTTTGTTTTTTATATGAACTGTTAAGCGCACCAGTCCTCAGAACGAAAACGCCAGTAGTCCAATCGGTTCAGCACTTCAACTTTCAGGACGACGAGTCACCCCAGCAGCTTCAGCCTTCACTA
>JASAMX010016167.1:0-13105 GCA_030248175.1 Microlaimidae sp. YZB2_3
GGGAGTTTTCAGATGCTAAAAATTCAAAAATTTTCTCAGCGCCTTGCTAATCGCTTGGCGCCAAACTCTGCAGTCAATTTCAGTACGCCGATTGACCCCCAAAAACCAGAAGCTTTTTCGTTTTGCCTTGCTCAGCGGTCATCTTCTATAGTATACAGACCTGTGCACGGTCTGAAAATGCCCCCCCCGTTTTATTGGAGGATTTTGCCCCCCCCCCCCGTTTTATTGGCCCCCCCCCCGCCAAAAAAATGAAAAAGTACCCTAAAAATATGACGCCATTTTTGACCTATGATGACGCCGTCATCGCGAATTTTTTGCAGTTTTTAGCCTATTTCAATGTATTTTAAGCCATTTTAGACCTATTTTTACCTTATTTCCGCTTTTTTTGTCCCTTTTTTCCCTTTTCCTTTCTTTTTTTCTCTTTTTTCCCCTTTTTTTCTCTTTTTTTTTCTTTCCCCCCTGCTTGCCCCCCCCGTTTTATTGCCCCCCCCCGTTTTCAAAAAAGTTGCCCTTGTGCCGCCCCCCCCGTTTTGGAATTGCCCCCCCCCGTTTTAACCCCGGGGGGGGCCGTGCACAGGTCTGTTTTTATGTTTTGATATTTTCTTCAAAATCATTTTGCAATGCGTTTTAACTAACTGCGCATTTTAAGATTCCGTTAATTTCGGCCACCTTAAAATTTAGGTGAAAGAACCTGCCGTTTTAGGTTTAATATTGAATTTTATGTATTAAAACAGCCTATTTAGGCCTAAAAAGTGTATTTAAACATTGTTTTTAAGTAAAAAAACGTGTTTTTGACAGTAAAATTTTTCAGCCGCCTATAGCATTGGCTCGGATTTTTTTTTATATAGGTAGGTAAGGTAAGTACCCTAAATAACATGGAGTCGAGATGCTGCTCATGTGCTTTGGTTTACAATGTGGGTGTAGCCAAAGGGTCTGAAAGGTCTCTAAATTCTTTTTTTGTGAAATGCAGGCTCAGCCAATGTGTGCTAATGTAATTTTTAACTAAGAAAACAACTTTTTATCGCTAAAAACATTAGATAATAGGTTATTAGGCCAAAAACAGTGTATTATAAGCTTTATCTACGTTTATCACTGTTTTAACGTTTTCAAAAATTAAGAGGGGCTCCGCCCCCCCCCCGTCAAAAATTTCAGGGGGTGGAAAAGTTTTGCCCCAAAATTTTGGCGGATAGTAGTACAAAAAAAGATTTTCTCTTGGCTACACCCACACGCTAACCAAAGTAGATGAGCAGCATCTCCATGTTTATAAAGGTACCTTTTTGGGAAGAAACGTACACAACTCAAGCTAATATGTTTTTTTGCTTGGCTTGAGTTGTGTAGTAGTTATTGTTGGGAACCGCGGCCGCCCCCTGCCCCACCCAACCACTATCCTATTTTTCTTCCCGTCCGATTATTTTCGGGAGGGGGGTGGTTGCTCCCCCGCCCCCTGATTACGTCCCTCTATTATACCCCCATAGAAATCTATTACCGCCAAAACTCCCTCCCCCTAAAAATTTGGGGGAAACTTGGACACCCCCCATAAAATATGTGGATATCAGTACTAAAAATGGGGTATTTGAGGAATATTCAAAAAAATTTTCGGGACCCTTCTCAACTTTAAAAAACCAGGAGGCTGCCCAACCCACCACGGGATCATTCGCCCCACTTTTAAGCGCATGAAATGGGATAGGGTAATCAAGAATTTTGAGATTTTTGAAAGACATAACCAGTCCTCAACGTCCCCCCTGTCTACCCATAAATATAGGAGGTCATTTTAACTGATTAAAATAAAATTAGGAATGTTATATTGTACTGTATACCTTGGTAAGATCAACTCTCATGCCAATTTTTAGAATATTGAACCTGCGTTTCCATATTCCAAAAGATTGTTCAATAATGACTCTAACCTAAATTAAACAACTTGGTTTGTTAGTTAGAATTTTTTTGGATGTTGCTTGATATGTGGGGCTAAATCAGAAAATATTTAAAATTTTAAAGTTTATTAGTACATTTGATTTAAATAACTTTATTACTACATGTAGCTTAATTTAAGACATTCAAAAATAACATACAACACAAGAGAATGTCCGACTTGTACATTGAAATTTTTGACCAACATTTTCGCTACAAATTTTATATTTTCCAATTTGTGTGCGACTTTTTTCGCAAAAATCTGCCACTTTTTCGCAAGTTTTCCCGCGCTGCGATATTTAGAACAGTGTTAGTTTTCTCGCAGTGGGGACTGCGACTTCTTTCGCACTCACGCCGCTTTATTCGCACTGCGATTATTTTTCGCACTGCTGCGCTGGCCGCGCAACAAAAAAATAAAAACAGAGCGGAGCGAAAATTTCGTGTTTAAATGAGTAAAAGTCGTTTTTTTTACCTTAAGATGTTAAAACTTTTTTGGTTTTAATAAAGTAAAGTCGGTTCCCAACGTTTTAAAATTAAATAAAACAAGTTTTGAAGTGTTTTACTCCATTGAAAATGACTACCAGCGTCTGTATTTTTTTTGTTGCGCGGCCGGAGGCTCGCAGTGCGAAAATAATCGCAGTGCGAATAAAGCAGCATAGAGTGCGAAAGAAGTCGCAGTCCCCACTGCGAGAAAATTAACACTGTGTTAAAAATCGCAGCGCGGGAAAACCTGCAGAAAATGGCGGATTTTTGCGAGAAAAAGTCGCACACGAATTTAAAAGTGCGACTTTTCTCGAAAATTTCGGCTCAAAAAATTTAGTGTACAGTCGGACATTTCTTGTGTTATATATTCTTGGTAGGTTTAAAGGGTTAAAACTTAAGCACAAGAGCGTCCAATCGTGCAAAATTATCTTACTCAAACCAATTTGTTGTAATTGTTTTTTTTTATACAAAATAATTAGGAATACTAAAAAGCCTTCCTGGTTTAAATAGAAAAAATTTGTTTTTGTGAAAAATACAGTTTTTGGCAGGTTTTTCATCTAACTTTATTAATGACATACACTTTTGTGTCTGGAATTGTTTTTGACGCCTCGCTTCTTTTTCCGGATTTCGAAAAGGCACCAGTAGGGGGGGCAGATCTTGGGGGTACCTCCCCCAACAGTAATGTTGAAGAATTGTTAGTTTAGCAGAGCCTTGTGCTCGCCACTGTGTAGGCTTCCCGGCAATATTGCAACAATGTATAAATTTTTTTTTGCGTTACACGCCTAAAAATATTTTTAATATTTGAAAGATTACTTACAAAAACTTTTGGAAAAATAACTAATATAATTTCAAAAGGCAGGGGGGTATAAGTGTTTAACCCGTAAAACACTTATACCCCCTGCCGACCTATTTTTTGAAATTATATTAGTTATTTTTCCAAAACTTGTAAGGTAATCTTTCAAATATTATGTTGTTTAGGCATTTGTGACGCAAAAAAAAAATTTATCAACATTGTTGCAAATATGCCGGGAAGCGTACATGATGCCCGCGTGTTTACGACAAGCATATTGGGCGCGAGGCTGCTAAATGACGATCTTCCTGGAGCATTACTGTTGGGGGACAAAGGGTACCCAAGTCTGCCCTGCTTACTGGTGCCTTTTCGAAATCCGGAAACAGAAGCTCAACGTCGATACAATTCCAGACACAAAAGTGTATGTCATTTTGAGAGTTAGGGAAAAAACCTGCCAAAACAGTATCTATCACAAAAACAAATTTTTCTATTTAAACCAGAAGGCTTTTTAGTATTCCTAATTATTTTGTATAAAAAAAACAATTACAACAAATTGGCAAAAATCAGTAATTTTGCACAATTGGACACTCTTGTGCTTAAGTTTTAACCCTTTAAATGTACCAAGAATATATAACACAAGAGAATGTCCGACTGTACACTAAATTTTTGACCAAAATTTTGCGAGAAAAGTCGCACTTTTAAATTCGTGTGCGACTTTTCTCGCAAAAATCCGCCATTTTCTGCAGGTTTTCCCGCGCTGCGATTTTTAACACAGTGTTAATTTTCTCGCAGTGGGGACTGCGACTTCTTTCGCACTCTATGCTGCTTTATTCGCACTGCGATTATTTTCGCACTGCGAGCCTGGCCGCGCAACAAAAAAAATACAGACGCTGGTAGTCATTTTCAATGGAGTAAAACACTTCAAAACTTGTTTTATTTAATTTTAAAACGTTGGAAAGTTACTTTATTTTATTAAAACCAAAAAGTTTTAACATCTTAAGGTAAAAAAAACGACTTTTACTCATTTAAACACAAAATTTTCGCTCCGCTCTGTTTTTATTTTTTTTGTTGCGCGGCCAGGCTCGCAGTGCGAAAATAATCGCAGTGCGAATAAAGCAGCATAGAGTGCGAAAGAAGTCGCAGTCCCCACTGCGAGAAAACTAACACTGTGTTAAATATCGCAGCGCGGGAAAACTTGCAGAAAATGGCGGATTTTTGCGAAAAAAGTCGCACACAAATTCGAAAGTGCGACTTTTCTCGCAAAATGTTGGTCAAAAATTTAGTGTACAGTCGGACATTCTCTTGTGTTATATATTCTTGAATGTACTAATTAAGCTACATGTAGTAATAAAGTTATTTAAATCAAATGTACTAATAAACTTTAAAATTTTAAATATTTTCTGATTTAGCCCCACATATCAAGCAACATCCAAAAAAATTCTAACTAACAAACCAAGTTGTTTAATTTAGGTTAGAGTCATTATTGAACAATCTTTTGGAATATGGAAACGCAGGTTCAATATTCTAAAAATTGGCATGAGAGTTGATCCCGCCAAGGTATACATACAATATAACATTCCTAATTTTATTTAATCAGTTAAAATGACCTCCTATATTTATGGGTAGACAGGGGGGACGTTGAGGACTGGTTATGTCTTTCGAAAATCTTAAAACTGTTGATTACCCTATCCCATTTCATGCGCTTAAAAGTTGGGCGGGTGATCCCAGTCATGGGTGGGCAGCCTCCTGGTTTTTTTTTTGGGGGGAGGGGTCCCGAAAATTTTTTTGAATATACCTCAAATACCCCATTTTTAGTACTGATATCCACATATTTTATGGGGGGTGTCCAAGTTTCCCCCAAATTTTAGGGGGGAGGGAGTTTTGGCAGTAATAAGGATTTCTATGGGGGTATAATAGAGGGACGTAATCAGGGGGGCGGGGGGAGCAACCACCCCCTCCCAAAATAATCGGACGGGAAGAAAAATAGGATAGTGGTTGGGTGGGGCAGGGGGCGGCCGCGGTTCCCAACAATAACTACTACACAACATCAAGCCAAGCAAAAAAACATATTAGCTTGAGTTGTGTACGTTTCTCCCAAAAAGGTACCCTTATAAACATGGAGATGCTGCTCATCTACTTTGGTTCACAGTGTGGGTGTAGCCAAGAGAAAATCTTTTTTTGTACTACTATCCGCCAAAATTTTGGGGCAAAACTTTTCCACCCCCCCTGAAATTTTTGACGGGGGGGGGCGGGGCGGAGCCCCTCTTAATTTTTTAAAACGTTAAAAAAGCAGGGATACACGTAGATAAAGCTAAAATACAATGTTTTTTAGCCTAATAACCTATTATATAATGTTTTTAGCGATAAAAACATGTTTTCTTAGTTAAAAATTACATTAGCACACATTGGCAGAGCTTCGATTTCACAAAAAAAAGAAATTTAGAGACCTTTCAGACCCTTTGGCTACACCCACATTGTAAACCAAAGCACATGAGCAGCATCTCGACTCCATGGTTATTTAGGGTACTTACCTACCCATATGAAAAAAATCCGAACCAATGCTACAGGCGGTTGGAAAATTTAGGAGGGGGAGGCACACAATTGACATAAATCAACCAATATGATTGTTTGTTTTGCTTTCTGTGTAGTATAGTAAGTACTTATTACTTAAAAAAATATTGTGCTAACTTTGAAATAACATTAGCATTAGGCAAGATAAATAGCGAGATATATGTATGTATACTCAGACCTGTGCACTGCCCCCCCCCCCGGGGTTAAAACGGGGGGGGGGGCAATTCCAAAACGGGGGGGGGCACGGGGGGGGGCAACTTTTTTGAAACGGGGGGGGGGCAATAAAAGCGGGGGGGGGGCAAGCAGGGGGGAAAGAAAAAAAAGAGAAAAAAAGGAGAAAAAGAGAAAAAAAGAAGGAAAAAGGGAAAAAAGGGACAAAAAAAGCGGAAATAAGGTAAAAATAGGTCTAAAATGGCTTAAAATACATTGAAATAGGGTAAAAACTGCAAAAAATTCGCGATGATGGCGTCATCATAGGTCAAAAATGGCGTCATATTTTTAGGGTACTTTTTCATTTTTTGGGGGGGGGGGGGGCAATAAAACGGGGGGAGGGCAAATCCTCCAATAAAACGGGGGGGGGGGCATTTTCAGACCGTGCACAGGTCTGTATACTATAGAAGATGACCGCTGAGCAAAGCAAAACGAAAAAATTTTTGGTTTTTGGGGGTTAATTGGGGTACTAAAATTACTGTATAGTTTGGCGCCAAGCGATTAGCAAGGCGCTAGAAAATTTTGAATTTTTAGCATCTGAAAACTCCCTAATTTTACTATCTGGCGACCATTTCGGGGGGCGGGCCGGTCGCCCCCCCCCCCCCGCCCAACCACTATCCTTATTTTCCCCATGTCCGACCGTTTTGGGGGGCGGCCGGCCGCCCCCAAAAAACGTGGTATATATATAAGGGGATAAAACTAAGGAAATTTTCCAGGTATACTCTCAAAGTCCGGCAGGTTGTCCACGTATGTTTGTATTATTTTATTATATTATGAATATCAAATCATTAAAATCATTTATTATCTTTCCCAATTTTAAACTCCATTGAATAAACTTCTAAAACCTAAGATATTCAAAACAAAATTCAACATATATAAGTCTCAACCATGGGGGTAAAATTTTATGCCACTCCTGGCTTGTCTTAGCGCCTGCCTTTTACATTATCTGCATAGTGAAGATAAGTTTCAGGTAATGCAAAAACAACAAAAACATATCTAATAATTATTGTTTTAGGCCTCAGCCATTATTGTGGCATGCGCCATACTGCATAATATTGCAATAGATTTCTATGGTCTGAATGATGCTGACCTGCGACAGGAAAATGAAGGCGAGGATCCAGATGAAATCGATTTTCCCACCTATCTTCAAAATACTATAGCAAATGGCCAGAGATTTAGAGATGCGTTTGTTGACGCGTATTTCAATTAATCGTGATATTTCTGCCTTTTTAACACTCATATAAATTTTTTAGTGAAATATTACTGTATTTCACGAGATCTGGTATGCCAAAAATGGCGATTTTCCATACTTAAGAAAACTGTCGGGAGAGACCTAAGTTGTAAGAACTAAAAACATAAGCCTTATTAAAATGTTCCATTCAAGACTTACTTGTAGGATTTCAAATTAGATTTTGGTGTATATTTTCCCTTCTTTTTTTACACCAAGCCAAACTTGTGCATTTTGCGAATTTTGAGGCGTACAACTAAAAATACTTGCGCGCCTTGCGCCTCGGATTTAGTTTTCTCGCAGTCTAGACTGCGACTTTTTTTGCAGTAGGTACTGCTTTATTTGCACTGCAATTATTTTAGCACTGTGAGTCTAGCTGCACAAAAAACAACAAAGTGAAGCGAAAAGTTTGTGTTTAAATGAGTAAAAGTCGTTTTTTTAACGTTAAGGTGTCAAAACTTTTTAGTTTTATCGAAATATCATAACTTTTTAACGTTTTAAAATTAATTAAATGAATTTTGAAGTGTTTTACTCAATTGGAAATGTCTACCAGCATCTGTATTTTTTTTGTTGTGCAGCCAGGCTCACAGTGCTAAAATAATCGAGTGCAAATAAAGCAGTATTAAGTGCAAAAAAAGTTGCAGTCTGCACTGCAAGAAAACTAAAAAACTAACACTGTGTTAAAAATCGCAGCGCGGAAAAACTAGCAGAAAATGGTGGATTTCTGCGAGAAAAGTCGCACAAAGGTTTTTAAATGCGACTTTTATAGCAACATTTTGGCCAAAATTTTGTGTACAGTCGGAAATTTTTTTGGGTTATATTATTCTTGCTTATACTAAAGCATTATACTCCATATTCCATACATAGGATAGTTGATCCAGAGCAGGGGGGAGTTAACCCGGATTTGGGGGGGCTGGAGAGTTAAAATTAAGTTAAAAGTACGCAGGTATTTTATCCATATTGGTTTTTTTGGGGTGCTTATTACCCATATCGCATTTTAATTTGAAAAAATAGGAGGGTCAAAAAGTCCTTTTTATAACATTTTTGAGCTTTTAATTGCTTAAAACTTATTTAGACATGGAAACTTAAATTTGGTGGTAGTTAGAAGTCATTTAAAGACATTTTTCCTTCCTTTTTTTAAAATTTACCTGGGTACACCCATAGGTAAGAACGGTCGGGGAAGCTAGGGGAGGTGGGGTACCCAGGGTAAATTTGAATTTTGAATTCTAGGAGGAGGGTCCCGGGGGGGGGGTCCGGACGCCCCCCCTAGGTTTTAGGGGGGTCGACCCAGGGTGCAAAATTTTGAAATCTAGAGGGGGGGTCAGGTGGGTTCCGGTGTCCAAAACAAAATTCGTAAACCATAATAATTTTAATAAATTGTTCTTTTTACAGGATAATACTACATTTTATTAAAAAACGACATATAGTATTTTTAATTTTTTTTTTTTTTGGACTACTCTTTACATCTGACGGTAAAAACTTCCACACTTTCCTTATAGAGTTCCGGAAATTTCTGATATTTATACATTTATACAGCTTAATTTCCTATACAAGAAGCTGTAAAGATATTTAAAAAATTACCATTCAAGTTTTCTCTGGGTCCAGATGGCTTGTGCACTTATTGCTTGAAACAAATTTCTAAAAAAATTGCATTAACGTTAGCGCGAAAGTAATGTTGTGTGAACCAACCTTAAATATAGCAAAAATCATAATAATAGGAAGAAAGGGGTGAGAATGTTATTAAGAAAATACGAGCTTTAACCAAATATTTTTAGAAATAATATAGTAAAACTGTTTTACTTTATGAAATTAAGATAAAGAAATTACATACTATAAATTAAAATAATTGCTAATTAATTTATATAAAGATTAAAATAGTTATAAATTTTACTTAGAATTGTTGAAAGTGCTGAGTATTGATTTAACGAATTTGGAATAATAAATGATAACTATAAATTGTTATGCAATAATTGTATAAATTAAATGATATATAATTGCAGTGTTACATACAGGGTGTATCATAATGTTAGCCCCCCCCCCCACCTAGAGCTCGACAGAATCGGTATGTAAAGAAAAACGGTCTTCGCCAAAAGTTTACTTATTTCAATACAAAGTTACTGATATAGTTTCAATATTTGGTACTCAACCCGTTAGTTTGCACCACTGCGTTTAATCTATTGGGGTATAATTCTAACAAGTTCTTGAAGAGTTCTGCATCATATTCGATTTCTGCAAGCACTTCGTGCAGGTTCTTTAGCAGAGTTTCTCTTGAATACTTGTCTTCACCTTTTTCTTGCAACATAAGAGTCTCCACTCTGTCCTTTACCACCGCTCCGAGATGTTTGCAAGCATTCAAATCAGGAGAATTCCCCGGCCATTCACCATTCCCAAAGAAATCGATTTGATTTTCTTTGAGCAACGATTGGGTCGCCAAAGCTTTCATGCAGGGTGCGCGATCATGAAGAAAAGTCACATCATCTACTGAAACCACATTTTCAGGGTTTTTTAAAAATGGAATCACATGCTGCTTAAGCACAGTTTCCCTGAAATAAGCCCCGTCCCAAGACTGTCCTTCCTCTTTCACAACCCACATTGCGCGTTTAATTGTGAAAAGGATGAAGATCCCAATGCACATGGGTTTCTTGACCACCTGGCGAAGTCGGCTATCATCAGGGATATCTGTGAGATTCAAAGCCCAAATTCGGTCATTCTGAAAGTTCGGGCGCCGTGTCTGATAAATGAAGAACTCGTCTGAACACGCCAAATGACAGAAGTCAGCAGTTTCCCAAAGTGACAGAAACTGACAAAACCACAGTCGGTCCTCTGAGTTTTTCTGTGTTTTCACAGGTCGGGGTATCACATGGAAGGTCTTTGCACCCTGTCGGATCAGCTCTCGATAAACAGTCATGTTGCTGCGTTTTTTACCCCGCTCTGCCTCTAATTCTGCAACCAAAACACGAACGCTTTTTTTCGGTTTGGACAGACTCTGCGAAATCAAGTTTTTGCTTTCTTGGGAAAGTTGATGAGGTCTTCCTTCCGAAATTTCCATTTTGCAGTTGTATGGGTCTCTATTCCAGTTTTTCTTAACAAAGTCTTCACTTCTGCGCAATTTCAATGCCACCCAGCTCTTTGTTATGAAGTCAGCACCGGCATCCTTGGCCTCTTTGAAGGATATGGCCCGAATTTGATCAATGAACCTTCTTTCCTCTGTATCTCCTGACCTACTCATTTTCTGAAAATAAATAAACATTCCAAAAAATTGTAAAAACATGGGCTTTCGAATGGTGTATAAATCGTTAAGGTCCGTTGTCACGTTAAGGCTACAGGGTGGGGGCTAACATTATGATACACCCTGTATATGAATGTTTACTATGATTGTTATAACAATACTTGCTTAAATTGAGTGATATATATCTGTAACCTATACTTAGTAAGTTAGTGTTAGTAATTTGATTATGATGGATTTAAAAATGTTATAGATAGTAAAAACAAAAATATATGCCATTTTTTAAGCACTGCCATTAAGTGTTGTGCGCATAAAATGGCAAAACAACTGTTCTTATTTAGGCATGTGTCGTGTAAATGGGCACTGCTAAAAATGTAGCAGTGTTTTTGCGCATATCCTAGCATGCTAACTCGAACGCACTGCATTTTGAAGTACACTGCACTTTTTTGGCAATCTTGTGCGCATATATGCGCATATACTGCACATAAAATAGAAACAAAAAAAATAAACCGACTAAAAAACCACTATTTAGTTTGCACACTGTACACAAAATACAAACTTTTAGCATAGACATACAGAAATAAAAACCAATGCAATACACAAAAAGATCTATTTATGTATTGCATTGGATTTTATTTTTGTATGTCTATACTAAAAGTTTTTATTTTGTGTACAGTGTGCAAACTAAGTAGTGGTTTTTTAGTGGGTTTATTTTTTTCTTTCCTGCGGTTGTGCTATTTTATGTGCAGTATATGCGCATATATGCGCACAAGATTGCCAAAAAAGTGCAGTGTACTTTAAAATGCAGTGCGTTTGAGTTAGCATGCTAGGATATGCGCAAAAACACTGCTACATTTTTAGCAGTGCCCATTTACACGACACATGCCTAAATAAGAACAGTTGTTTTGCCATTTTATGCGCACAACACTTAATGGCAGTGCTCAAAAAATGGCACCAAATAGTTTCGCTTCTGAGTCTGAGTGTCATATTTTTCCTTAATATATTATATAGTATTATATATTTTTGGTAAAAATATTTATTTGTATTATGAATGGTTTATGGTAGGTGTATGAATGTGATTGGTGAGAAACATGAGATTATTAAGTTTTTAAGAGTCGCTTAATTATAATGCATTATACAAAATAATAATTTAAATACAGTAGTTATTACTAATATTATTAATAATTGTTGTTTGTAAAGTGGTGTGTCGTGTGTGATATATTTATTGCAAATGTCTTACAGTATATATAGGTTTTTGTAAAAAGATTTTTAAGTGTAGAAAAATTTTTTTATAATAAAATAATTATGCAAGAAAAGTAAAAAATAAAACGTAAGTGTGTAACTGCAAATTTTATATATACAAATATATTTGTTAAATATGTATGTCAAATATGTATGTGTAATGAGTAGAAACTTAGAACAAGATGTTTACTGAATAAAATGTTTGTTAGGCATATAATGCTGCAATATATTTATAACCGTGTGAAAATCAGTTTAAAAACAATAACAAATTTTTAAGATCGTGATATTAAAGTTATACAATTTATTTAAATTTAAAACTAAATCTAGTATCAATTATCACAAATAACCGAAGTTTGACAAATAAGACTATGGTAGAGAAATTTAAAACTCACGTCCTTCCATGCAATTTGATTAAAATATTAGTTAATTTATCTGCACAATTGTGGGAATAAAAGGAGAGAACACACTGAGCCTAACTAGGCTCCTATCTTAATACACGTGTCAATCAAATTTGGTGAAGTTACTAAAAGTCTTTTTTCTTAATTTGTGATTTAAAATTGTTTAGCGTTTTTAATTTAGCTATTGTTCTAAGGTAAGGAATTCCAAATAATTGGACAGCGATAAGAACGGAGGTGTTTTAAAAAGTAAAAATATAATATAACATTAATCACGATCATTAAAATTATATCACGAAACGTTTCATGCTTAACATGTTTAGTTTAGGAAGCATCATTTTTTAGGGGCATCCATAAACTTATATAAAATATGTAAAAGATGATCATTCCATATATTTGTCGATTTTGGACACTATTGTAAATTAACGGTTAAAAAATTATATTCCTCTGTTTTTATATTAACAAACTGTGTGAATATTCCAAGTTAGAAATTTAAGCAATAAAATTTTTGTACAAAAAAAACATAATACAGTCCTGGTCAGAAATAGAAGCCCATGGAGATGGAGACGGAAACGCGCGTCTCCGAAGCGTCTCCGAGAGACGCGTGTCTCTGGGAGACGGACTTGATAGAAATTTGTTTCCAATCCGCGCCCACTTTGGAGACGGAGACAGAGCAGCATGAAGAGCTCCGGGAGACGCGTTTCCCGGAGACGCGAGTCTTCCAGAGACGAAGACAAACGAAGACAGAGGCAGAGACGAGAGTCTCCGGAGACGAGAGTCTCCGCAGACGCGCGTCTCCGAGAGTACAAAGACAACGCAAGACCCTGGAGCACCTGGTTAATTTTTACTGTGTAAAAATGAACCTTTCGCGAAGCACCTGCAAATATTACCTTTTATTTTAACTAATGTTATTGCTCACTTAGCAAATGAAAAATAAAAATGCAACCATTACTTTTTAGATGATCATAAACTTTATACGCATCCAAAGCATAAAAAAACTTATTTTTTATTTAAATGAGCAATACGTAACTGAACGAAGTAGGTTACACATA
>JASAMX010016169.1:0-28859 GCA_030248175.1 Microlaimidae sp. YZB2_3
AAGTGACCGCTGAGTGAAGCAAAGCGGAACAATTTTTGGTTTTTTGGGGGTCCATTGGGGTACTAAACTTATTTTTAAGTTTGGCGTCAGAGCCGACTAACGACGCGCTAAAAAAAGAAATTTTAAATTTTTTAGCCTCTGAAAACCCCCAAATTTTATCTGGCGAGCTTTTTGGGGGGGGGGGGGCGGCCGCTTCCCCCGCCCAACCACTATCCTTATTTTTTCCTCCTGTCCGACCGTTTGGGGGGGGGGGGCGTCCGCCCCTGGCTAGGTCCCTGCGTGCCAGTACTTAATAATTTGTTTGAGGACCATGTTGCAAAATTAAACACTAAAAGGAACATGGCCGATCCGCCAGGTGGTCTCTCTGGGACTCTGAGAAAACCGTGGAGCGGGGGCGGTTCTTGTTAACCAGTTCATTAATAAACTGAATTGGGACATTAGAAGTCTTAACAACCTTGTAATTGACTTTTTCATTATAGGATCATTTGGTCAGAAGACAAAAACACAGACTGTTAAAAGTTAAATTAGCCAGCACTTCCATCACGCAACCGCGTCACCCGGTCTGGTGCTAACTTAAAAGGTGATCCAAAGTTCAGAGGCTTCTTCTTACACCTTTCTCTGACTGAGGAACAAAGAATACAGTCTTAAACTACTGTCTTTCCAAAAATCCTATCGTGAAGAAAAATATTCACCCACACAGTCAAAAGTTTTTATCATTTTACAACAACTTGGGAGACCCCATCTTGTATAACAGCATCCCGCAAAAGAACCCTTTGTGTCGGGAAAACCACTTTTAGAACTGCATAGGAATTCATGCAGATCTCTCTTGAGACACACAGAGAAAACAAATGCCTTATATTTTTAATCCAAGAAGTCTGAAGAATTCTCTTCCAGAGCTAAGCGTTTTGACCTCAGGAAACGATTCCACATATAAAAACATAATTTTTGATTACATATTCATAACAGAAACGCATAATCTCTCCAACCGCAACCTGAAAAAATTAATGACAACCTACTTGATCCTACATACAGGTCACAATAATATTGTACGATATGATCAACTACTGGCAAAATTAAATTGGTGGAGGTAGTGCAAATGATTGAAATTGAAATTAGTCCAAAATATGCAATATTTTTTGAATTCAGATCACTTTTCTAATTATGTTTGAGCTTGAAGCCACTTTAGACCTACCCATAAAGCTAATACTCCACTCAACAAATATGGTATCCCAATTTTAAAAATGCAGAATACACTTCATTGTTCCAATTGTATGCAAAGGAGTTTTCGGGGGGGGGACAGAGGGGTGCTACCCCCCTAAAGCCAAAATTCTGGACCCCACCCCCTAGAAAAAATCCAGGGCCCCCCTCCCCTAGCCGAGGCTGACCGCCTTCCCCAGACCAATTCTGGAAGTCTGATTTTTTTTTATTTACTGTCAAAACCATGGGTTTTTAACTAAAAACAGTGTTTAAGTGCACTTTTTAGGCCTAAATAGACTGTTTTCAGTATATAAAATTCAATATTAGACCTAAAAACACTTAAATTATTTAGATTTAAAAAAACTTTGTTAAAAAATTAGAAAAACCCCTGATCCCCCCTTAATTTGAAATGCCGCAGCCGAGTTCGACCCCTAAAAAGCCAGGGGATACAAACACCTGGAACACGCCCTTAAAAAATTTGGCCTTCCACCGGGGGTGGACCCCCGGCTGCGGCATTTCAAATTAAGGGGGGATCAGGGGTTTCAATTTTAAGCAAAGATTTTTAAATCAATCATAAGTGTTTTTAGGTCTAATATTGAATTTTATATACTAAAACAGTCTATTTAGGCCTAAAAAGTGCACTTAAACACTGTTTTTAGTTAAAAACCCATGGTTTTGACAGTAAATGAAACTATACTTCCAACTGGTACTGGGGGGGGGGGTAGGGCGGTGGGCCTCGCTAGGGGAGGGGGGCCCTGGATTTTTTCTGGGGTGGGGTCCCAGAGTTTGGCTTTAGGGGGTGGGTCCCATTCTGTCCCCCAGAAAGTTCCTTGCATACAATTGGAACAATGAAGTGTATTCTGCATTTTTAAAATTGAGGTACCATATTTGTTGACTGGTGTGGCTTTATGGAGGTCTAAATTGGCTTCAAGCTCAAACATAATTGAAAAGTGATCTGAATTCAAAAAATATTGCATATTTTGGACTAATTTCAATTTCAATCATTTGCATTTCACCCTCCAAGATTAGTTTTGCCCGGTTGATCATATCATACAATATTATTTGTTACCTATAGGATCAAGTAGGTTGTCATTAATTTCAGCTGACAGCCACGTTTCTGTTATGAATATGTAATCAAAAATTATGTTTTTATATGTGGAATCGTTTCCTGAGGTCAAAACGCTTAGCTCTGCTAGAGAATTCTTCAGACTTCTTGGATTAAAATATAAGGCATTTGTTTTCTCTGTGTTGCAAGAGGATCGCATGAATTTTATGCAGTTCTAAGCGGTTTTTCCTACACAAAGGGTTCTTTTGCGATGCTGTCAGTACAAAATCCGGTTATCCCAAGTTGTTGTAATGATAAAAATGTTTGACTGTGGGCTATTTTCTTTCACGATAGGATTTTTGGAAAGACAGTAGTTTAGACTGATTCTTTGTTCCTCAGTGAGAGAAAGGCGAACAAAGAAGCCTCTGAACTTTGGATCACCTTTTAAGTTAGCACCAGACCGGGTGACGCGGTTGCCGGATGGAAGTGCTGGCTCAATTTAACTTTTAACTAGTCTTGTGTTTCGGTCCTCTGACGGAATGATCCCATTAACTTAAAAAGTCAATTACAAGGTTGTTGAGCTTTTATGTACCGAATCAAAAGATTTTTCCCCTCGTTAACTAAGAACGGCCTCCCCTTTCGTTTCTTCTAGTTTCGATCCCGCTGCGCTGTGGCCATGTTCCTTTTAGCGTTTAATTTTGCAACATGGTCCTCAAACAAATTATTAAGTACTGGCACGCCAGGACATAGCCCAGGGGGGGCGCCCCCGAACTCGGTCAGACAGGAGGGAAAAATAAGGATAGTGGGGGGGAAGCAGCCGCCCCCCCCCCCCGAAATGGTCGCCAGATAAAATTTCGAGCTCAGAGGCTAAAAATTCAAAATTTTCTAGCGCCTCGCTAATCGCTGAGAGCGCCAAACTTAAAAATAAGTTTCATCCCAATGGACCCCCAAAGCACATGAGCAGCATCTGGGCTCCATGTTTTCTAGGGTGCCTACCTATATGAAAAAAATACGAGCCAATGCTATAGGCGGCAGGAAAATTTAGGAGGGGGGAGGTACATAAATCAATCAATATGATTGTTTGTTTTGCTTTCTGTGTAGTGCTTATTACTTTTATAAAAATTATTGTACTAACTTTGAAATAACATTAGCATCAGGCAACATAAATAACGGGATATATGTATGTATACTATGAGAAAGTGACCGCTGAGTGAAGCAAAGCGGAACAAATTTTTGGTTTTTGGGGGTCCATTGGGGTACTAAACTTATTTTTAAGTTTGGCGTCGAGCGGTCGGCGAGGCGCTAGAAAATTTTGAATTTTTTAGCCTCTGAAAAACCCCGAATTTTTAGGAACATTTCGGGGGGGGGGGGGGGGGGCGGCCGCTCCCCCGCCCAACCACTATCCTTATTTTTTCCTCCCTGTCCGACCGTTTGGGGGGGGGGGCGTCCGCCCCCCCTCGCTACGTCCCTGCGTGCCAGTGCTTAATAATTTGTTTGAGGACCATGTTCCAAAATTAAACGCTAAAAGGAACATGGCCAATACGCAGTGGTATCCAAACTCGAGGAAACAGTAAACGAGGCGGTTCTTGTTAACCAGCTCATTAATAAACTGAATTGGGACATTAGAAGTCTTAACAACCTTGTAATTAACTTTTTTATATAGGATAATTCCATAAGGACCGAAACACAGACTGTTAAAAGTTAAATTAGCCAGCACTTCCATCCGCAACCGCGTCACCCGGTCTGGTGCTAGCTTAGAAGGTGATCCAAAGTTCAGAGGCTTTCTTGTTCGCCTTTCTCTGACTGAGGAACAAAGAATCAGGTCTAAACTTCTGTCTTTCCAAAAATCCTATCGTGAAAAAAATAGCCCACAGTCAAAAGTTTTTATCATTACAACAACTTGGGAGACCCCCATCTGTATGACAGCATCGCAAAATTACCCTTTGTGTACGAAAAACCGCTTAAACTGCATAGGAATTCATGCGATCCTCTTTTGCAACACAGAGAAAACAAATGCCTTATATTTTAATCCAAGAAGTCTGAAGAATTCTCTTGCAGAGCTAAGCGTTTTGACCTCAGGAAACGATTCCACATATAAAAACATAATTTTTGATTACATATTCATAACAGAAACGTGGCTGTCAGCTGAAATTAATGACAACCTACTTGATCCTATAGGTAACAATAATATTGTACGAGATGATCAACCTAGCAAAACTAATCTTGGAGGTAGTGCAAATGATTGAAATTGAAATAAGGTCCAAAATATGCAATATTTTTGAATTAGATCACTTTTCAATTATGTTTGGTTTTGAAGTCAATTTAGACCTCCATAAAGCTAATACTAGACAACAAAATATGGTACCCAATTTTAAAAGTGCAGAATACACTTCATTGTTCCAATTGTATGCAAAGGAGTTTTGGGGGGGGGGGACAGGAGGGGTCTACCCCCCTAAAGCCGAAATTCTGAACTTCCCACCCCCTGAGAAAATCCGGGCCCCCCTCCCCTAGCGAGGCTGACCGCCCTACCCCCCCCCCCCCCAGACCAATTTGGAAGTATAATTTTTTTATTTACTGTCAAAACCATGGGGTTTTAACTAAAAACAGTGTTTAAGTGCCCTTTTTAGGCCTAAATAGGCTGTTTTAGTATATAAAATTAAATATTAGACCTAAAAACACTTAAATTATTGATTTAAAAAAAATTTGTTTAAAAATTAAAACCCTTGATCCCCCTTAATTTGAAATGCCGCAGCCGGGGGTCGACCCCCCCCTGGAAAGCCAAACCCGGACCTTTTTTAAGGGCGGTAAAAAAAAAGGTGGCGCTTTCTCAGTAAACCCCGGCTGCGGCATTTTGAATTAAGGGGGGATCAGGGGTTTCAATTTTTTAACAAAGTTTTTTTAAATCAGAATTTAAGTGTTTTTAGGTCTAATATTGAATTTTATATACTAAAAACATCTATTTAGTTTCAAAAGTGGACTTAACACTGTTTTAGTTAAAAACCCATGGTTTTGACAGTAAATAAAAAAATTATACTTCCAAATTGGTTGGGGTAGGGCGGTCAGCCTCGCTAGGGGGAGGGGGCCCCTGGATTTTTTCTGGGGGGTGGGGTCCAGACTTTGGCTTTAGGGGGTAGGACCCTCTGTCCCCCCCCCCCAAAACTCCTTTGCATACAATTGGAACAATGAAGTGTATTCTGCATTTTTAAAATTGGGTACCATATTTGTTGACTAGTATTAGCTTTATGGAGGTCTAAATTGGCTTCAAGCTCAAACATAATTGAAAAGTGATCTGAATTCAAAAAATATTGCATATTTTGGACTAATTTCAATTTCAATCATTTGCACTACCTCCAAGATTAGTTTTGCCAGGTTGATCATATCGTACAATATTATTGTTACCTATAGGATCAAGTAGGTTGTCATTAATTTCAGCTGACAGCCACGTTTCTGTTATGAATATGTAATCAAAAATTATGTTTTTATATGTGGAATCGTTTCCTGAGGTCAAAACGCTTAGCTCTGCAAGAGAATTCTTCAGACTTCTTGGATTAAAATATAAGGCATTTGTTTTCTCTGTGTTGCAAGAGGATCGCATGAATTCCTATGCAGTTCTAAGCGGTTTTTCCTACACAAAGGGTTCTTTTGCGATGCTGTCATACAGATGGGGGTCTCCCAAGTTGTTGTAATGATAAAAACTTTTGACTGTGGGCTATTTTCTTCACGATAGGATTTTTGGAAAGACAGTAGTTTAGACTGATTCTTTGTTCCTCAGTCAGAGAAAGGCGAACAAAGAAGCCTCTGAACTTTGGATCACCTTTTAAGTTAGCACCAGACCGGGTGACGCGGTTGCGGATGGAAGTGCTGGCTAATTTAACTTTTAACAGTCTGTGTTTCGGTCCTCTGACGGAATGATCCCATACTAAAAAAGTCAATTACAAGGTTGTTAAGACTTCTAATGTCCCAATTCAGTTTATTAATGAGCTGGTTAACAAGAACCGCCTCGTTTACTGTTTCCTCTAGTTTGGATACCACTGCGTATTGGCCATGTTCCTTTTAGCGTTTAATTTTGCAACATGGTCCTCAAACAAATTATTAAGTACTGGCACGCAGGGACGTAGCCAGGGGGGGCGGACGCCCCCCAAACGGTCGGACAGGAGGAAAATAAGGTTTGTGGGTGGGCGGGGGGATGCGGCCGCCCCCCCCCCCCCCGAAATGGTCGCCAGATAAAATTTGGGGGTTTTCAGAGGCTAAAAATTCAAAATTTTCTAGCGCCTCGCTAATCGCTCGACGCCAAACTTAAAAATAAGTTTAGTACCCCAATGGACCCCCAAAAACCAAAAATTTGTTCCGCTTTGCTTCACTCAGCGGTCACTTTCTATAGTATACATACATATATCTCGTTATTTATGTTGCCTGATGCTAATGTTATTTCAAAGTTAGTACAATAATTTTTATAAGTAATAAGTACTACACAGAAAGCAAAACAAACAATCATATTGGTTGATTTATGTACCTCCCCCCTCCTAAATTTTCCTGCCGCCTATAGCATTGGCTCGGATTTTTTTCATATAGGTAGGTACCCTAGAAAACATGGAGCCGAGATGCTGCTCATGTGCTTTGGTTTACAATGTGGGTTTAGCCAAGGGGTCTGAAACTAACGTCTTTATTTCATCCATTTCAGCAGCGTTGGTCTTCGTCCTTGTTCCCATCATTTCGTCCGCCATTGTGAAGGTTTGGTGAAATTTAACTTTGTGAATGGATATTTTAACGAAAGTGGGTAAAAACTAATTCTTCCCTGCTTGCCCTTGCCCCCCCCCCCCTCAGTTTCAAAAAAGTTGCCCCCGTGCCCCCCTCCGTTTCGGAATTGCCATCTGTGAGACAAAAAGACAAAATGTCCCTGTGTCTTTTTAACGAAATTTAGCTTTTTTCATTTGACCCCGCATTGTAGAATTTTTGAGGTAGGCTCTTTGTTTACTTAGAACTGTAAATATTACATTGTATAAGTATGTCTCTCACAATGTTTCCATAGTGTTGGATGTGGTTCGCGAATTACTGGGGGCATAATAATCGATAATCCATCCACGTTCGGTTATTTTTCTATCAAAATAATAACGCATCTTTACAAAAAAAAATTGAATACAATTTTTTATTTTATTCTTCTATAACATATTTTATATAAATTTTTTTGTATAGAAAATATTAATAATGCTTTATTTTTAAATATTTTTAAACTCAGTTATATATATTTTTCATGTTGTATATTTCTGGTTTTAAATTCGTTGATGTCCATCTATATTTTTATAATATAATTTATTTTTTGTGTAAAAAATGCACCTTGTTAATATTTAAATTATAACAGTTGAACTTTTATCCTTAAAACCATGTGAAACCTGGATAGTATTTTATGGAAAAAGGAATAAAGTTTGTCACGCACTAAGACCTCCATAGTTTTACATGAATAGGATATTGGACGACAGTTTTCTTTTCTATTTTTTAGTTTCTTTTTAAAAATAGATATGATCAATGCTAGAAGCTAATGATTGGGGAGTTGTCCTGTTTCAAAGGACTTATTAAAAATTTTTGCTAAGGGCTTAGCAAGCACTTTTGCTAGGTGCTTTAGAAAATAGGCGGGTATACAATCAGGAGTTTTAGAAAATTTATATGGTAACTTTTTTAAGCCTTTAAAACATCTTTAGTTGTAAACTTCATATTATCAAGATTAATTTTAGTTTCTGGTTGAAATGGAGCAAGATTTCCGTCATCATTGGTAAAAATGGAACAAAAGTATTCAGCAAATATTTTAGTCTTTCAGAGTCTTCAAAATGCAAGCGTGGAATCATTTTTAATTAGTGCTGAAATATAATTTCTTGATTTGATTTTTTTATTTACAAATTTATAAAAACTTCCTAAATCTCGTTTTTTTTAAGAATTTGCTCTTCCAGAGAGATTTTGTAATTTTAAACTGCTCCTTCATATTTTTTGATTCTTAACTTATACTCTTTTTTTATACCAAAGCCTTAGTTTCTTTTTCTGCAGCTTAATGATATTTGCTGGATAATTAGTTTTTCTTTTTATAGTAAGGGGTTTTATTGAAACATGTGCATTGATACCATCTATAAGTTTTGATTTGAAACATTCTCAATACTCTTGAACACTGTTTGAATTTTTAAAGAGTTTATCCCAATTGAAAGAGGCATACAATCAAGTGTTTTTGGTCAGGTCCGTTAGAGGGGGTCCACCCCCGGGTGGAAGGCCAAATTTTTTTAGGGCGGTTCAGGGGGGTCCGGACCCCCCTGGCTTTTTAGGGGGGGTCGACCCCGGCTGCGGCATTTCAAATTAAGGGGGGATCAGGGGTTTCAATTTTTTAACAAAGTTTTTTTAAATCAATAATTTAAGTGTTTTTAGGTCTAATATTGAATTTTATATACTAAAACAGTCTATTTAGGCCTAAAAAGTGCACTTAAACACTGTTTTTAGTTAAAAACCCATGGTTTTGACAGTAAATAAAAAAATTATACTTCCAAATTGGTCTGGGGGGGGGGGGTAGGGCGGTCAGCCTCGCTAGGGGAGGGGGGCCCTGGATTTTTTCTAGGGGGTGGGGTCCAGAATTTTGGCTTTAGGGGGGTAGACCCCTCTGTCCCCCCCCCAAAACTCCTTTGCATACAATTGGAACAATGAAGTGTATTCTGCATTTTTAAAATTGGGTACCATATTTGTTGACTAGTATTAGCTTTATGGAGGTCTAAATTGGCTTCAAGCTCAAACATAATTGAAAAGTGATCTGAATTCAAAAAATATTGCATATTTTGGACTAATTTCAATTTCAATCATTTGCACTACCTCCAAGATTAGTTTTGCCAGGTTGATCATATCGTACAATATTATAGTTACCTATAGGATCAAGTAGGTTGTCATTAATTTCAGCTGACAGCCACGTTTCTGTTATGAATATGTAATCAAAAATTATGTTTTTATATGTGGAATCGTTTCCTGAGGTCAAAACGCTTAGCTCTGCAAGAGAATTCTTCAGACTTCTTGGATTAAAATATAAGGCATTTGTTTTCTCTGTGTTGCAAGAGGATCGCATGAATTCCTATGCAGTTCTAAGCGGTTTTTCCTACACAAAGGGTTCTTTTGCGATGCTGTCATACAGATGGGGGTCTCCCAAGTTGTTGTAATGATAAAAACTTTTGACTGTGGGCTATTTTCTTCACGATAGGATTTTTGGAAAGACAGTAGTTTAGACTGATTCTTTTTTCTCAGTCAGAGAAAGGCGAACAAAGAAGCCTCTGAACTTTGGATCACCTTTTAAGTTAGCACCAGACCGGGTGACGCGGTTGCGGATGGAAGTGCTGGCTAATTTAACTTTTAACAGTCTGTGTTTCGGTCCTCTGACGGAATGATCCCATACTAAAAAAGTCAATTACAAGGTTGTTAAGACTTCTAATGTCCCAATTCAGTTTATTAATGAGCTGGTTAACAAGAACCGCCTCGTTTACTGTTTCCTCTAGTTTGGATACCACTGCGTATTGGCCATGTTCCTTTTAGCGTTTAATTTTGCAACATGGTCCTCAAACAAATTATTAAGTACTGGCACGCAGGGACGTAGCCAGGGGGGGCGGACGCCCCCCCCCAAACGGTCGGACAGGAGGAAAAATAAGGATAGTGGTTGGGCGGGGGGAAGCGGCCGCCCCCCCCGAAATGGTCGCCAGATAAAATTTGGGGGTTTTCAGAGGCTAAAAATTCAAAATTTTCTAGCGCCTCGCTAATCGCTCGACGCCAAACTTAAAAATAAGTTTAGTACCCCAATGGACCCCCAAAAACCAAAAATTTGTTCCGCTTTGCTTCACTCAGCGGTCACTTTCTATAGTATACATACATATATCTCGTTATTTATGTTGCCTGATGCTAATGTTATTTCAAAGTTAGTACAATAATTTTTATAAGTAATAAGTACTACACAGAAAGCAAAACAAACAATCATATTGGTTGATTTATGTACCTCCCCCCTCCTAAATTTTCCTGCCGCCTATAGCATTGGCTCGGATTTTTTTCATATAGGTAGGTACCCTAGAAAACATGGAGCCGAGATGCTGCTCATGTGCTTTGGTTTACAATGTGGGTTTAGCCAAGGGGTCTGAAACTAACGTCTTTAAATTCCTTTTTTGTAAAATCCAGGCTCTGCCAATGTGTGCTTATGTAATTTTTAACTAAGAAAACATGTTTTTACCGCTAAAAACATTAGATAATAGGTTATTAGGCCAAAAACAGTGTATTATCAGCTTTATCTACGTTTATCCCTGCTTTTTTAACGTTTTCAAAAATTAAGAGAGGCTCCGCTCCGCCCCCCCCCGAAATTTTTTTTTTACTACAATCCCGCCCCGCCCCCCCCTCCCCAAAATGAAACTCTGGCTACGTCCCTGCTGGCAGGAGCTGCTTAATAACTTGTTGGCACACTTCTGCCACCAGAGAGGGAATGTTAACAGATGGAGAGACAGGCAAAGAACCTGACAAGGAATCCTCAAGCCGGAAGACCTTTGGGCGAACCCTACAGCGGTTGCTGATCTCCTCCGGGAGTGGGAAGAGGGGGTGAGCAAGACGAGGAGCGTGCCAGACGGAACAAACCAGTGTTGAACGAAACCCTGGTTACCGGCAACAAAGGACACAAGGAATCCTCAAGCTTTTTCAGCCTGGTTTTCATCTGTTGCTTTTTGGTTATCCAAGCATGTTTTTCCGACTTCAGCACCGCTATTTTCGCCCGAAGAGCATCCATTTCAGCAGCGTTGGTCTTCGTCCTTGTTCCCATCATTTCGTCCGCCATTGTGAAGGTTTGGTGAAATTTAACTTTGTGAATGGATATTTTAACGAAAGTGGGTAAAAACTAATTCTCCCCTGCTTGCCCCCCCTCAGTTTAAAAAAAGTTGCCCCCGTGCCCCCTCCGTTTTGGAATTGCCATCTGTGAGACAAAAAGACAAAATGTCCCTGTGTCTTTTTAACGAAATTTAGCTTTTTTCATTTGACCCCGCATTGTAGAATTTTTGAGGTAGGCTCTTTGTTTACTTAGAACTGTAAATATTACATTGTATAAGTATGTCTCTCACAATGTTTCCATAGTGTTGGATGTGGTTCGCGAATTACTGGGGGCATAATAATCGATAATCCATCCACGTTCGGTTATTTTTCTATCAAAATAATAACGCATCTTTACAAAAAAAAATTGAATACAATTTTTTATTTTATTCTTCAAAAACATGTTTTATATAAATTTTTTGGTATAGAAAATTATTAATAATGCTTTATTTTTAAATATTTTTAAACTCAGTTATATATATTTTTCATGTTGTATATTTCTGGTTTTAAATGTGTTGATGTCCATCTATATTTTTATAATAATTTATTTTTTTGTGTAAAAAATGCACCTTGTTAATATTTAAATTATAATAATTTTCTTTAAACAAATACAATTTTTAAACAAATGCCGTATACCTAATCTCTGTCTACCTAATCGTCCGTCTTCCTAATCGCTGTCCACCTAATCTCTATCTACCTGATGTAGCGTTACCATTTAGGCAAGTTATAAGGTAAACTCTTACTGGTGACGACAAAGTTAATTTTTCGAGAATTATCAGTGTTGCCAGCCACCATTGTGTCTCGAAGCAAACCTATTGATTTTGAATTCTCCATAACCTCAGTTCTATTAGGTTCGTACCCAAGTTAAAAACCTAAGTCAAATCATCCCTTATTAAAAAAATATCCGATATTTAGTAATAGTTTTAGAAATAGTCGGTCTTGTCAAGATAACTGCGCTGCATATTGTTTTTTTTAAATGCTATTCTCTTTTTATATTCCATTATTCATCGACGAGATAAACACTAAAATTTATTGTTCACTGCACAAAGTCTTCTTTTTTTTCAGAACAATCCATCTGAAATTGAAATATTGTATCACGGTAAAAGATCAACGGGAAAACCGGCTAATAATACAAAAACTGGAGGTAAAAAACGAATCAATCCGGCACTGGTAAGCGAGGCTCCCGGTGCGAAAAAGGTTAAACAAGCGGACGCGGGTTCGCCATCGGATTCGGACCCCGGCGGGAGCGAGCATACAAACGAGCAGACAGTCAGCAGCGATCTAAGTGCTACCAGCGGTTACGGCTCCGAGTCCGAGGTCGAACAGACAAGCGAACAAACAGACAACCGGCACAAAGGCGAACAGACGGAAAAGCGAGCGACCGAAGCGAAAGGAAAGAATAGAGGCGGCGGGCAGTGGAGAAAGTTAGAGCCGAAGAAAGTCAACGAGAAACAAACGATCGCACCGGAGGAAGAGAAAAATGAAAACAATGGAGGCGGGAGTTTGGAACTGGGGATTTTGGACGCGAGTGGGTCCAAAGCTGGAGAACCGGAGGTTTGTAATTAAATTTAATCCGGGGGGGTTAAACCCCAAATTAGGGGCGGGGCGGGGATAAAATCCGAGAAACAAAAAATACTCATATCGTTTTTTTTTGGAGTGCATTTTACCCATATCATTTTTCTTTTTTAAAGAAAAAAATAGGTAAAAAATGCTAATTTTAGGTCAAAAAGCCCTTTTCATTGCATTTTTTAGCTTTTTGTTGTTTGAAACATTCATTTTGACCTCAAAACTTAAGTTTGGAGGCAGTTAGAAGTCATTTTAAAGACATTTTTCCTTCATTTTTCCAAAATTGGGGGTAATCTTTTCTTCCCCCTCCCACTTCTGAGTGGGGGGGAATTTAAAAACCCTTTTTCTCAAAATTTGCGGGAGTGTTAATCCCCAACCCCCCTTCCCCCCGCCGTGCCCATGTATGCTCTACGTATTATACCATTAGCCCCTAAAATATGCCGAAACTTCTAAAATTTGGGGCGAAGTCGAATAGTCCTTCTTTAAAACTTGGATAAATCTCGTACTGAAACGAAAATTTTAATATATACCGTTAATTTCGCAAATGTGGTATTACCCGCTCCTCTTTCCTTCTTTAAAAAGTTTTATAAGGCTACCCACCTATAAACAGAAATCAGTATAAGATATACATAAAATCTAAATTACCACGCAAAAGCATACCATAATCCAGACCTGTGCACTGCCCCCCGGGGTTTTATTGGGGGCCATTTCAAAACGGGGGGTCTACTTTTTCAAAACGGGGGGGGGGTGGCAAGCAGGGGGAAAGAAAAAAAGGAGAAAAAAAGAAGGGAAAAGGGGAAAAAAGCGAACATAAGGTAAAAATAGGTCTAAAATGGCTGAAAATACATTGAAATAGGCTAAAAAGTGAAAAAAATTTGCGATGATGGCGTCATCATATGTCAAAAATGGCGTTATAATTTTAGGGTTTTTTTTTCATTTTTTGGCGGAGGGGGGCAAATCCTCCAATAAAACGGAGGGGGGGCATTTCCAGACCGTGCACAGGTCTGATAATCCATACCTAAAATTAATGTAACTTTTGTGCATTTTATATTTCTAAACTTTATATTTTAATGCTAATTTGTATTTCTATAATTTAGATTATGTTGTCTGCCTGCCCGATGGCAGTTATAGTGGCCGTCGAATGGTCACATTTCGTCGTTACTACGGCAAAATAAGCCACTGTCATTATAAAATCCACGAGACTGTGACTCATTTTAATTTTGGAACAGGACCTTATTAACTACAGAATAAGTCACAGTCGCGTGTATTTTATAATGGACAGTGGCTCATTTTGCCGTAGTAATGACGATTTATGGTCTCATTCAATAATTGTTTTGTCAACTATTTTTTATTTGGATGGTTTTAATTTACCGAATTGACGAGTAATGAATAATCGAATACAAGAATCATAATTTTTTTTAATTTTTTTGTTTAGATTACTCTTGTTGCAGAATGCACATCGGAACCTTCTGTATCAAGCAAACTTGACGCGGCTGAAGAGAAAAACGAAAGTAAGTGGCCATAAAAAGATGCTTACATGCCTTGCATAGATGTTTTTTGGGGGGGGACAGAGGGGTGCACCCCCCCCCTAGAGCCAAAATTTTGGACCCCCCCTGGAATAAATCCAGGGGGCCCCCCTCCCCCCCCCCAAGTTCGAGAGCGGTCCGACCTACCCCCCCCCCCTGGAAGGCTGGACCCCCCTCCCCCCCCCCCTCCCGACCAATTTGGAAGTATATTTTTTTATTTACTGTCAAAAACACAGGTTTTTAGTTAAAAACAGTGTTTAAATACACTTTTTAGGCCTAAATAGGCTGTTTTAATACATAAAATTCAATATTAGACCTAAAAACACTTAAATTATTGAGTTTAAAAAATTTTGCTGAAAAATTGGACCCCCCTGACCCCCCCTAAATTTGAAATCTCGCACCCGGGGTCGACCCCCCCTAAAAAGCCAGGGGGGTCCGGACCCCCCTGCACCCCCCCCTAAAAAATTTTGGCCTTCCACCCGTGTGTGGACCCCCCCCTAGCGGACCCGACCAAAAACACCTATGCTAACTTCCTAATATATTATGGAAACAATCAATTAAGGACATGCGTGGTGAGCAGGAGAAAAGTTTAAAGGTGGGCTAACCTCCTAATATATTATGGAAGAGAGTTTTTTAATCGCACTTATTGAAATTTAGTGGGGATCTGAAAAGATTAACATGCCTTCCAATTTCGGAAAAGTTAAAAAAAATCTTTAAAAAAGTGTTCAAACTAGGTACCCAAACACTTAAATTTTAATGTCGAATTGACGATTATTAAAAAATTTTTTAGCTAAAATTTTATTTCAGTTTATTTATTTTTTATTCAAAATTTAAAAAAAAACATGGGTAAACAGACTGATCTCCTGATTTTAAAACCATACATGGGCACAGGGGTGGTTGGGGGAGGGGTAACCCCCCAAATTCTGAGATGGGGTTTAACAAACCACTCAGAAGTAAGGGGAAGAAAAGGTTTAGCCCCTCCCCCCGATTTTGGAAAAATGAAGAAAAAATGTCTTTAAAATGGTTTCTAACTGCCTCCAAACTTAAGTGTTGAGGTCAAAATTAATGTTTTAAGCAATAAAAAGCTCAAAAATGCAATAAAAAAGGCTTTTTGACCTCAAATTAGCGTTTTTTACCTATTTTTCCTTCAAAATCGAAAAAAATATGGGTAAAAAGGGTACTCCAGAAAAAAAACTATTAATGGTCAAAATGCATTTCTCGGATTTTAACCCCCCTAATTTGGGGTTTAACTTCCCCCCACTCCGGACCAACTTGCCCATGTATGTTTAAAAACTCCTTACCATTAAAAAAAACACCGGTCGTTACTATTTTTAACAATTTTTTTTAAACGAATTTAAACTATTTTAGCTGAGTCTAAAAAGGCGCCAACAACCAGTTATTTATTGAACAACATGACTAGAGATATCGTAAGACTCACAGTTAAAAATCATCCAAAGGCAATTGCCCAACTTTCTGCGGACATTCTACATCACTACAAAGAAAACGGACAAGACAAGAACGTTTTCAACACGAAAGTAAATAATAATAAAAATTGCGAATTTTAAAATTTAGTTGGCGTAATAATATAAATAAAAAACACGCAAATTCTTGTCCAAATTGAGACCAAAATGCTCAAAGCCCAGTCTATGTATAGACAAAAGGGACAAAGGTGGTTTATTTCAAGTATTTATCTCGCCTCTTTTAAAATTTTTGAAATTAAAACCCCAATTCCCTTCTTTTTAGCTATAAAATATGATGCTTAAAGGTCACCCGCGAGGAGAGAGGAAGATGGAGAGGAATATCGTATCAGTATACCCCATATTCCCTATGTACCCCAGTAACCTTAATGGTTCAAGAGATATGACCTTTCACAGATCTGTGTACTGCCCCCCCCGGCAGTTTTATCAGGGGAAGATAGCATTTTTTGAAACGGGGGGTCAAGCAGGAGAGAAAAAGAAAAAAAAGAACAAAAGAGCAAAATCGAAGTAAAAAAAGTCTAAAATGTGTCAAAATATAAGCTAACAACTGCAAAAATTACGCGAAAAAAGCGTCATAATAGGTCAAAAATAACGCCATGATTTTTGTGTGCTTTTTCATTTTTCGGCGGGGGGGGGAATAAAACGAAGGGAGCAACCACTAATAAAGACCGTAAACAGGTCTGACCTTTCATAAAGTCTTAAATTTTATTCTGTTATTAAGGTTTATGAGTGAGTGTTCGTTAATATTAAAAGTTTACTTAGAGAAAAACAGATTGTAAATAAAACGTATTTTTACAGTGTGGTTTTAAATTTAGGGTAAAAGAGGAACAGTGGCGTAGACAGGGAGTTGGGGCGGCCGCCCCCCAACCCGAAATCTGGCAAAGCCGGATTTTTTCGTAAAGGGGAAGAAGTGGCGTACCCAGGATTTCGGAAAGGAAGAGGGTTGTACTCCATACAAATTTTTCGAAAGGGGGGTTGTAGAGCGTTGTACTCCAAATTTTCAAAATACCGTAAAAAAGACATTAAATTTTGCGCTTCGCGCTAAGTGATTCTTTTTGCTGTTATTTGCATTGTTTTTTAAACTTTAGGTTTAAAAAAGTGTAACATTAAAAATCGTGCGACAGCACGAAAAAATTTTCAAAAATTGTCTTTGCAATTCATTAAAAACCACTTAAAAGTTGTAAAAAAGTATATAAGTGTCGAGCGGTGAGCGGAGCGAAGCACGAGAAAATTTTTTGAAATTTGTTAACTTAGAACCCCCAAATTTTTATCTCAGCCAGTCCAAAGGGGGGTTTACAATGAACCCCCATAACCCCCGACCCTGGCTACGCCCTTGATTGGGAGGGACCCTTACGACGTTTTTTAAATTTTGGGTGAAAATTTTTTTTCTTTAAATATAAATTCAGAAACATTTCTAATGCGTTCCAAAAGCATAAAAACACCCAAAAAACCTTAAATTTTTCCCGCTTCGCGGGAAGTGTACATTGTGTAGTGTACATTTATGTTAGTTTTTTAATTTCGATGGATTTTACCATTCAATCAGGGACGTAGCCAGAGTTTCATTTTGGGGGGGGGGGGCGGATTGTAGTACAAAAAAATTAAGAGAGATTTATTAATGCAGGGTCTGAATTAAGATGAAGGGATTACAAGGAAGCTGAGCTTGCGCACTGCTTACATGATATTCGGTTAGTTCTGAAGTGTAATTTCATGGCAATTCAATTTCCTGAAAATACCCTTAATTCGGCGTAGTGTCCCCTGGACTTAAACGATCCGCACCTTAGTCGTATAATGCGTGTGCAATTTGATTTTTATGGCGCGTTTATAATCCATCCATAATAATGCCAAAACTCACAACCGCTAACATATGTATAGTATGAAGCTTTTATAATTCTTTTCTTATTTCTGCATTGCGCTTATTCTGTTCGGAATGCGTAATGAGACCCTATGAAAAAATTATCAGCTGGGAAAATTTAATTTTCCCGTGTCGTGTTCCATTTGATAAGTTCTATTCCCTCACAGGTCGCTTCATGATATGATCGGGAGCATTTGTTTACGATTTTTTATCACAGTGAAACCATTGTTATCAGATGCATGCATATAATTCAGATTCTATACATGTACTCGTAAAAAATAATAGCAAGCGCTCTGCAGCTCGTTAGTGTTTTAATATTGACCATCAATTTGCTATTTAAAATAAAAATATTAGCATGAAACAAAAAAGCAAGGTTTTTTTAAGTGATGGAAGTGTTTTGTTAGGTGATGTAACCATGCTTCGCCGCTAGTTGGTAGTTATTGCATTTTCTTACCAAAAGTTTGAATATGGTGTAAGATAGTAAAATAATAGGATTATTTGTTTATCCGAAATATTTCTATTGATTTCTTAAATTTTTTGTTTCGCTTTAATATATGACGATTTATTATCATAGTTTTTGCTTTATACAGAATGATTTTTACAAAACAGGTTAATTTCTCACAGAATATAACTCTTCAGCTCCTCAAAACCTTTATTTAAAGCAGCTTGTAGCATTTAGTAAAAAGCTACCAAATAACGAGGTCATGACTTTCAAACTGAAATATAACGTATCGCAGTCAAACAAATTTATAGGTTTAATAAAAATTATCTTAAGTTTTGCCGATCAAATTATTAAAAAATTAAGGCAAAATACACCAAAGAAATTAAAAAAACAACAATACAATATAAACAAATAATTTCTGGTATTAATAAAGATTTGGATGTATGAAATTGAGTTAACAGTATACACGGGAGACGGGAATATAATATAAGGCTTGAAAAACCACATTTTTGTCGCAAAAAAATTAATACTTTCTTGTTTATAAAAAACTTCTTATTTTAACCCAAAATTTATTCAAAAACTATTGATGATGGAAAAATTTTTAAGTGGGCATAATTCACTAACGGTATATTCCTCTAAAATAAAATTTTGTCAGTGTATGGAGTTTATGTTAGCGATATATTAGCATAGAATAGAATTGAAGTATACAATGTAGTCTATACAAAAATGATGCGAACTGGCGACAAAACTTGAATTTCGAAAGGTTATACCTCCATAACGGAGGGTAGAATATGTACGGGACATATATCGGAGAATAGCTCAGACACTTGGCTACCTTTTGAAAAAGTTAGAAAAAATTGTATTTTTATGACGTCAACACTACGGCCGATGCCGTGAAAAAACCTGGTCCCAAAAAAAACTTTTTATTAGTACAAGATAAGAAATGCCATTTGATACGCTGTTAGAACATACTTTTTCGAGTTTTTTTCTAAAAATATGAGCGAAATTGGCTCGCTAAAATTTTTATGATAGTTAAAGTTAAATGTGCGCGGTTTTTGCGATTTTTCGCCAAATTAATACACTACCAAAAAGATAGTTTTTGTTTTGCTTCCTGTTCGACGTGTGTACGAATTTGATCATATTGTTATATATTAAATGTCCGCTGTTTTTATCACTTACTTTTGACCTAAAACTTTTTTTCGGGAATGACCCTCCGGGGGCTAGAGGGGCGAACACAAATGCCGAAATTTTTAAAAAAAATTTTTTTTCAAAACCATCAAAAATTTAAAATTTATCACATATGACGAATTTTGATGTATCGTTTGTTTAAAAAAACCTAATATAAAGCTTACAATTAGCTGTCAAAAATGAGTAATTTAAAATTTGGAAGCATACCAAGCCCGTATGCTGGCAGCAGCAAACCTTTAAATTAAAAACTTTCCCAAAAAATAGACCTTAAAATGTTTTTTTTTCTAATTTTCAGGTTATTTTGTCAGAAAAACATATTTTCAAAATTATTAAATTTTACTATGAAATTGCCAAATAACGCAGCTAAAAAAATGCTCTTTTTTAAATGTTTTCGTACTTGCAAACATTTGTTTCCCCGTTTGTGAACAGAAAAATAACATTTCTAAATACTATGTCTCTCAACTTTTGCCAACATCCACCTGTAATTTTTTGAAGTAAATCTTTTCTTTTTTTTTCGTGGAAAAACGTCTGAATCCTCGATCCGTCTGAAATGCGTCATTTTTGCGGAAGAGCCGATAACAATCATCAAAATTATGACGTAATGACAAAAATTTGCATGGTGCAAGAAGTTTTTTCGAATTTTAACAAAAATTTATTTTCACTTTTAACTTTAACATTTTAAACGAAAATTTTTTAACTTTAACTTTTAACTTTTAACATTTTAAACGAAAATAAATTTAAAAAATTTAGACTTAATCTTCTAAAGTTTATTATTCTTGCAAAACTTTAAAACTTAGAGATTTGCTGCCGCCAGAATACCCTGGTAAGGACGGCTCTTGAACCTGCCTCTGGAAGACTGGAGACAGGTAAAACTGCCTTGGAGACAGCATGGAGGTAGGGTAGAGGTAGATAAGAGGCAGGGTGGAGGCGAGTGAAACTGCCTCGGAGGCAGGTTGGAGACAGGTGATCCTGCCTCCTATATTGAAGCATATACAGGTTAGGAGGCAGGTAGGAGGCAGCTAAAACTGCCTTGAAGGCAGGTAGGAGGCAGGGTGCAGGCAGGTAGGAGGCAGCAAAATTTCCGATGGAAGGAGGTATGATAGGCAGCTAAATACCGTTTTTTCCAATTCAGGCACCCCGTCCTTACCGGAATATGGGTTTGGAATGCTTCCAAATTTTATATTCATCATTTTTGACAGCTGATTGTAAGCTTAATATTATGTTTTTTACACAAACGATATATCAAAATTTGTTATGTGTGATAAATTTTACATTTTTAATGGTTTTAAAAAAATAAATATTTTGAAAAATTTTTTTGGCATTTGTGTTTGCCCCTTAGCCTCTGGGGGGTCACTTTCCAAAAAAAATTTTCAGGTCAAAAGTAAGGGTTAAATAATGGAGGACTTTAGTATATAACAATATGATCTAAATCGCACACACGTCGAGCAGGAAGCAAAACAAAAGCTAATTTTTGCAGTATATTCATTTGGCGAAAAATCGCAAAAACCGCGCGTATTCAGCGCATAATAAAAAAAAATTAAATGTGCCGATTTTGCTCAAATTTTTAGAAAAAACTCAAAAAACTATGCTCTACGGCATAGCAAGCGGCATTTCCTATCTCGTACTAATAAAAATGTTTTTTTACCGCATTGGCTGCAGTGATGACGTCATAAAAAACAATTTTTTTCTAACCTTTCAAAAGATAGCCAAGTGTATGAGCTATGACCCGTCCATATTCTACCCCCCGTTATGGAGATATAACCTTTCATAGGTCGAGTTTGTCGCCAGTCCGCATGATTTTTGTATAGACTATGGAGAATTACGACATTTAATTCAATGTACACAAAGGTCTCGAGAAGAATTAAAATAATTTGTATATGACATTGGTCAACGAAAAAAAACACGATCATAAATACAACTAAAACAACATAAACATAAAACAATTTTTCTGAAAAAAAAACAGCTGGTTGTGCATATTTTTTTCTTCCTAATTTTTTCCGTCGTATACAAATTATTTTCAAACCGTCTCGAGACCTTTGTGTACATTGAATTAATTGTCGTGATTCTCCATAGTTTATTCTCAAAATACACAAACAAGCAAGTCATAAAAATGGGGAGAAGACAAGTACAGTGCACAACACACATACATGTAACTACAAGCCTAAACATTGCCCAGGAATCAGATTTTAATTCTAAATACTATGAAAGTCAATTTTAAAGAAGCTATATCTTTACTGATACAATCATTTTTAAAAAGACTATGGTTAATTATGGTTAATAATAGTTATTAATTATGGTTGGGTAAGTAGAAGCGCCAGGTACATGGAACAAAAATTGAAATTTCAAATTCTCTGTTTACAACTTGGAAACTTACTAAATGGGATTGCAAAAGTATATCCTTTTTTGCTGAAACATTATTATTTTTCGAGATATAACAAATTTAAAGGTAAACCCAACGTGGCTGCAACAGTTGTTCGTTGGACTGAAAAATGCCTCCCATTAAGTAACAACTCAAATCACGAGAATCTGACGTCACTCGTATCAGCCAATCAGAATTCAGAAAATGAAAGATTTGAAGTAGAAATCATCTTCAGATGAAAGTTTAGGAATAATTCTTATTTTGTGAAATAAAAAAAGAAAATAGTTGTTTAATGAACACGTGAACACACTGTTGCAGCTACGTTTGGTTTGCCTTTAGATATAACTTTTCGAAAATTCAAAACAAAACATGAAATCAACCTTTTTTAATTGATTTTCTTGATTTTTGTGTTGTTTTTTTTCAATTTGTGTTTTATCGAAAGGACTCTTGGTTGGCAAAAAAACCCGTCAAAAGTTGCATATTTTTTTTCTGTCTAAATTAAAATAAATTTAAAAATAGCTGTTTTTTACTTAAAATTGATGGCTTTTGTTGCAAAAATATCTTTGTAAATTTATTTGCTTAATAGGACTAATTTACGTAAGAAGTAAAAAGGACGGTACTTACCAAAAAATTTTTGAGAAAGTGCAAAACAACGTATTTGTAATTAAAAATTGTCATTTAATTCAGTCAACTTTAAATAAATTTTATTTGTGTTACAAAATGAGAATAAGATTAATAAAAATTTATTATACAAGGTATTTAATATTTACAATTTTTGTTTAAGCTTTGTGATTTATTGGTTGTTAAATATTTGTTCATGATTGAAAGCGTAGCCTATAATAATTTTTAAACACTTGTAACCAAGAGATTTAAATTCCTAAAATAATGATAAAAAATTATTTATCATAGTACGATTACATTGCCCTAAACTCAATTTTTTTTATTTTTTAGAGTTGTTTCTATTTTTTTGTTATATCAATAAAATAAATCTCAAATGCCACCAGGGGCCTATTTCATAAAAATAGCTTGTAATTAATTTACAACTGTAAATTAATAAACGCATCTTTTTCTTTTCTATTTTTAATTAAAAAGTATACTAATAAAATTGCGTTTAGAATTTAAAAAATTACATGTCTGTAAATTTCGTAAATTCCACAGTTACGTACGTATTTTTTAATTAATAAAATAAGAAGAAATAAAATGCGTTTATTAATTTATAATTACAGAAATCTTTATGAAATAGGCCTCAGGAAGCGACATTACTTAAACACTGAATGTTGTTGGAATAATGCCAGCAATTCATTTCAAATCCATTTTCAAATATTCGAAATGGTTAAAATAAAAAAAGAAAATAAAAATACACCAATTTATATATGAAAACGTCATTTATTGTACAGAAATACATTAAAAAAGCATGAAAAAATTTATTATCTTTCATAATATATGTTTTTTACCTGTGTTTTTATATTCTAATATTCATAATATTAGATGTATAAGATTTTGGTCCATTTTATGTAAATTACAAAATGAACTGACTCAATTTGCTACGTGTAAGTTAAAACGAATTGTGAAACATTCAATGTAACTCTGGCTGTATTTTTCATCAACTTCAGGCCGTGTAATAAAATTAATTATACAATGGGTATTTCCGTTATCGTTTTTATTATTTTTTATAATTATTCTGCGCGGCGGCAGTCGCGACCGCTCTGTCGTTTCTACAGTGCCGTATCTAATCATAGAGTTCAAGTTAAGATTAATTATTATATTATTTTTAATTAATTAGGAAATTATACAAATGGTTTTTGTTTTATTTATGGCTTTTTAGAGCAGACGACAGAACGAATTTTGCGAATGCTTATCATATGTATTATAACTAATTTATGATGTTATAATAAATTAGTAAACTAATTTATGTCGCCGCGCCAACCATTATTAGAAAACGTGGGTAAATTTTGAAATTCAGAACCTTCTTCTTCTTCTTCTTCTTCTTATTATTATTATTATTCCAACGCTCCATCCTTAAAAGCGATATTCCTTATTCGTTACTGATTGATCAAAAATAAACATGTGCTCATTAGAAAGAAGAAGAAATTACGCAACTTTCTCAGGAAGCACTTTTTTCATTTAGGTCCTAGTTATCGATTTATTGATCAGAATAAAAAATTTGAAAAATAGACAAATAAAACTCTATGGATAAATAAAAGAACAGCCTTTTGGAACAATAAGGATTTAGGATACAGCAGACAACCAACATCCCCTCATCATCTTCTTTGGCGCCATTGCCCACTATATTTAGAGACAGGTAAACTTTTCGGAGCGCAACTTACTTGACGAACTATAATTAAACAACGGGGAAATTTGAATTAAATTCATCTTCTTCTTCTCTCTGTATTTTATTTAAAAAGTATATCTCGGCTGTTTTTAACATTTCATTCCCTAACCTTTTCATTAGTTTACTTTTTAATTTAATTCAAAAAAAGGGGTAGACTAGCCTTGAAAAATGCTCTTACAAGAGCAGGAAAAAAAGGGGCGATTTTTCCCCGGGCGTATGTTTAGACAGAAAAGAGTGGACTAGGCGAGATGGACATCAATGCGACTATAGGAAATTTGCATTTGGTTTGGGCAGCTGCTCACTAAATATAAATTTCTACCATATGATAAGTAAGATTTGTTTTCATTGATCTAATCACACAGCACTTTACATTTTTTTAGTTTGATGAATCTCAATTGAAAAATTATAATTTATAACAGCTATTTTTGACAAGCGCGAAATCCCACTTTTTCAAATTTATAGTTGTTTCTTACACATACAAATATAACCTTCAAAATGAAAAGTGGCGAGGCCCTTGGTCGTCTTGTCAAGCATTGCTGTGAGTATGATTATTTTAAATTGACATTTCACCAAACTAAAAAACATGCAAGCTGTGTGATTAGATCAATGTATAAACAATCTTTCGGATTTTTTCGGGCGCTGCCCAAACCAAATCAAATTTCCTATAGTCCACATAATTCCATCTCAGCCTAGTCCACATCTTTCTGTCTAAACATACGCCCGGGAAAAAGCTCCTTTTCCTGCTCTATTCTAGAGCACTTTTCAAGCTAGACAAATAAAAAAAATTGAGTTTATATAGTTTCTAATATTAACATATTAAACATTTTAAAGCACTTTCTTCATATAAAATATAAAACATTTTTAAAAAAATTCTTTATATAAGCCTATAACAATTGATTTCGGTGGTGTGATAATGTAAAATCAGGAGCAGATGAAGAGAAGTTCTAATTTCAAAATTTACCCATGTTTTCTAATGGTTGGCGCGGCGACATAAATTAGTTTACTAATTTATTATACATCATAAATTAGTTGATATCTATGATGCATTCGCATTCGTTCTGTCGTCTGCTCGGTCATAAATCACCATTTGTTAATTTCCTCATGTATTAAAATGATATAATAATTTATTTTAACTTGAACTCTATGATTAGATACGCACTGTAGATACGACAGAGCGTCGCGACTGCCGCCGCGCAGAATAATTATAAAAAAATAAAAACGATAACGGAAATACCCATTGTATAATTAATTTTATTACACGGCCCGCAAGTTGATGAAAAATACAGCCAGAGTTATCATTGAATGTTTCACAATTCGTTTTAACTTACACGTAGCATTGGTCAGTTCATTTCGTAATTTACATAGCCAAATCTTATACATCTAATATTATGAATATTAGAATATAAAAACACAGGAAAAAACATATATTATGAAAGAAATAAATTTTTTCATGCTTTTTTAATGTATTTCTGTACAATAAATGACGCTTTGATATATACATTAGTGTATTTTTATTTTCTTTTTTTTATTTTAACCATTTCGAGTATTTGAAAATGGATATGATATATTGGTAGGCCCCCTCAGTGTTTAATAATTCGCTTCCGAGGCCTATTTCATAAAACAGTTCATGTAATTCCTTCTATTTTATAATAAAAATTACGACGAACGGGAATTACAAATATTTAAACAACCAATTTTAAATCAAAACGCAAAAGAAAAGCTTTTGGGGTTAATTCACAGCGAAGCTTAAACAAACCCCCCAAAAATTGTAAATATTAAATACCTTGTATAATAAATTTTTATTAATAATTTTTTCTCATTTTTCGTTACGCCCTTTTTGTAAACACCAAACCAAAAACAAAAAAACCAACCCAACACAAATAAAATTTATTTAAAGTTGACTGAATTAAATGACAATTTTTAATTACAAATACGTTGTTTTGCACCTTCTCAAAAATTTTTTGGTAAGTACCGTCTTTTTTACTTCTTACGTAAATTATTCCTATTAAGCAAATAAATTTACAAAGATATTTTTGCAACAAAAGCCATCAATTTTAAGTAAAAAACAGCTATTTTTAAATTTATTTTAATTTAGACAGCAAAAAAATATGCAACTTTTGACGGGTTTTTTTGCCAACCAAGAGTCCTTTCGATAAAACACAAATTGAAAAAAAACAACACAAAAATCAAGAAAATCAATTAAAAAAGGTTGATTTCATGTTTTGTTTTGAATTTTCGAAAAGTTATATCTAAAGGCAAACCAAACGTAGCTGCAACAATGTGTTCACGTGTTCATTAAACAACTATTTTTTTTTTATTTCACAAAATAAGAATTATTCCTAAACTTTCATCTGAAGTTGATTTCTACTTCAAATCTTTCATTTTCTGAATTCTGATTGGCTGATACGAGTGACGTCAGATTCTCGTGATTTGAGTGGTTACTTAATGGGAGGCATTTTTCAGTCCAACGAACAACTGTTGCAGCCACGTTGGGTTTACCTTTAAATTTGTTATATCTCGAAAAATAATAATGTTTCAGCAAAAAAGGATATACTTTTGCAATCCCATTTAGTAAGTTTCCAAGTTGTAAACAGAGAATTTAAAATTTCAATTTTTGTTCCATGTACCTGGCGCTTCTACTTACCCAACCATAATTAATAACTATTATTAACCATAATTAACCATAGTCTTTTTAAAAATGATTGTATCAGTAAAGATATAGCTTCTTTAAAATTGACTTTCATAGTATTTAGAATTAAAATCTGATTCCCGGGCAATGTTTAGACTTGTAGTTACATGTATGTGTGTTGTGCACTGTACTTGTCTTCTCCCCATTTTTATGACTTGCTTGTTTGTGTATTTTGAGAATAAACTATGGAGAATCACGACAATTAATTCAATGTACACAAAGGTCTCGAGACGGTTTGAAAATAATTTGTATACGACGGAAAAAATTAGGAAGAAAAAAATATGCACAACCAGCTGTTTTTTTCAGAAAAATTGTTTTATGTTTATGTTGTTTTAGTTGCATTTATGATGGTGTTTTTTTCGTTGACCAACGTCATATACAAATTATTTTAATTCTTCTCGAGACCTTTGTGTACATTGAATTAAATGTCGTAATTCTCCATAGTCTATACAAAAATCATGCGGACTGGCGACAAACTCGACCTATGAAAGGTTATATCTCCATAACGGGGGGTAGAATACGGACGGGTCATAGCTCATACACTTGGCTATCTTTTGAAAGGTTAGAAAAAAATTGTTTTTTATGACGTCATCACTGCAGCCAATGCGGTAAAAAAACATTTTTATTAGTACGAGATAAGAAATGCCGCTTGCTATGCCGTAGAGCATAGTTTTTTGAGTTTTTTCTAAAAATTTGAGCAAAATCGGCACATTTAATTTTTTTTATTATGCGCTGAATACGCGCGGTTTTTGCGATTTTTCGCCAAATGAATATACTGCAAAAATTAGCTTTTGTTTTGCTTCCTGCTCGACGTGTGTGCGATTTAGATCATATTGTTATATATTAAAGTCCTCCATTATTTAACCCTTACTTTTGACCTGAAAATTTTTTTTGGAAAGTGACCCCCCCCCCAGGGGCTAAGGGGCAAACACAAATGCCAAAAAAATTTTTTCAAAATATTTATTTTTTTTAAAACCATTAAAAATGTAAAATTTATCACACATAACAAATTTTGATATATCGTTTGTGTAAAAAACATAATATTAAGCTTACAATCAGCTGTCAAAAATGATGAATATAAAATTTGGAAGCATTCCAAACCCGTATTCCGGTAAGGACGGGGTGCCTGAATTGGAAAAAACGGTATTTAGCTGCCTATCATACCTCCTTCCATCGGAAATTTTGCTGCCTCCTACCTGCCTGCACCCTGCCTCCTACCTGCCTTCAAGGCAGTTTTAGCTGCCTCCTACCTGCCTCCTAACCTGTATATGCTTCAATATAGGAGGCAGGATCACCTGTTCTTGACCTGCCTCCGAGGCAGTTTCACCTGCCTCCACCCTGCCTCTTATCTACCTCTACCCTACCTCCATGCTGTCTCCAAGGCAGTTTTACCTGTCTCCAGTCTTCCAGAGGCAGGTTCAAGAGCCGTCCTTACCAGGGTATTCTGGCGGCAGCAAATCTCTAAGTTTTAAAGTTTTGCAAGAATAATAAACTTTAAGTCTAAATTTTTTAAATTTATTTTCGTTTAAAATGTTAAAAGTTAAAACCCCACGGAAAATAAATTTTTGTTAAAATTCGAAAAAACTTCTTGCACCATGCAAATTTTTGTCATTACGTCATAATTTTGATGATTGTTATCGGCTCTTCCGCAAAAATGACGCATTTCAGCGGATCCGAGGATTCAAACGTTTTTCCACGAAAAAAGAAAAGATTTACTTCAAAAAATTACAGGTGGATGTTGGCAAAAAGTTGAGAGACATAGTATTTAAGAATGTTATTTTTCTGTTTACAAACGGGGAAAATAAAATGTTTGCAAGTACGAAAACATTTAAAAAAGAGCATTTTTTTAGCTGCGTTATTTGGCAATTTCATAGTAAAATTTAATAATTTTGAAAATATGTTTTTCTGATAAAATAACCTGAAAATTCGAAAAAAAAAACATTTTAAGGTCTATTTTTTGGGAAAGTTTTTAATTTAAAGGTTCGCTGTTGCCAGCATACGGGCTTGGTATGCTTCCAAATTTTAAATTACGCATTTTTGACAGCTAATTGTAAGCTTTATATTAGGTTTTTTTAAACAAACGATACATCAAAATTCGTCATATGTGATAAATTTTAAATTTTTGATGGTTTTGAAAAAAAATTTTTTTTTTAAATTTCGGCATTTGTGTTCGCCCCTCTAGCCCCCGGAGGGTCATTCCCGAAAAAAAGTTTTAGGTCAAAAGTAAATGATAAAAACAGCGGACATTTAATATATAACAATATGATCAAATTCGTACACACGTCGAACAGGAAGCAAAACAAAAACTATCTTTTTGGTAGTGTATTAATTTGGC